>KK122319.1:494634-513088 GCA_000611955.2 Stegodyphus mimosarum
TTTAATGTCTAGTTAGTTTATACTACCTAAAGTATACGAAATAACATGGAATACATAAATGAAATTTATTCATTTATGTTATTCCTCATCCAGCATTTTAGATCTTAGATACCATAAATTTATGCGATTAAGAGACTGCTGAAAACATCTTTCGTTTCACAAACTGTTAACGAATATTGTTTCCTTATCTTTATATTATTTGTTTTACAGATGGCAATAAAGTAAATAATGAGTTTGGCCTCACCTTTATTCTTGTCGAACACCAGTCTGATATTTTCTATATTAAGCACTGTATTCGAAATGAATGTACGGTTTTTCAAGCAGAACTTCTCTGTATTTATCTTGCCGTCAATTAAATAAAAGACAAAGTGATTGCATCCTTAGAGTACCATTTGTTCTTATTCTATTTGTTCTCTGCACCTTCTGAACAGTACTTTGAGCACTAACAAACTGGTAATCCAAACTCTATTATCTGTCAGTTCTCTTAGAGAGGGGACAATAGATGCTCGATTTGATTCGTTTTTAATTCCAAGATGTTTACGCACAAAAGAACGTGGTCATCATGGAATTTATGGAGATGAAAGACCTGATTTGTTTTACTAAAGTTTCTTTAAATTTATTCATCGGCCACGACAAAATGTTTTTCCCCTTATGTTAACGATGTGTAATTTATGAGTCTTTATTCTTTGCAAAATTTAAAATACCTGAATTTTTATCTAATCATGGTACATTTGCAGTTTACCTGCCTCTAAGATCGAGAGATCAAGTAAGTTATGTAAAAGTTCGAAAAAATTAACTTAAGATGTGAAACATTTAATTTTCTCCTGCTCTACTCACTACCTGATTGCCGAAGATTATGCCTCCAGGACTGTTTTTAAAAGTAGGTGAGAATTAGCCAGTAAGCTTATCTATCTTATCTTTTGTGAAGTCGAGATTGTTATCTTTTGCTTTTTATAGCAATGCATATTTAATGGCTAATTAATTTACTTTTGTAAGCCTCGTATTTAACATCTGCTTTGTTTTATTATTTCATGCATAATGATTAATTAATTTACTCTTGTAAGCCCCGCATTTTACATTTGTGATGCACTGGTAGTTTCTATGAATTCACATAATATAAAATAAATTGTTTTGTATTTCATTGAAAATTTACTTGAATAATTGAGATATACTAAATAATATAACTGAAATAGCCATTAAACTCTGTTATTTTTATTTAAAAGCAAATGTGGACGAAAAATGCTTAATTGTTAATTTAACATTAAAGAGCGAGACATACACTCACGTTTGTGAAAATTGCAACACCAAGAAGGAATCGTCATAATTGAATGCAATTTAATACACAGTTGAGTGGTAGTGGTACAAATAAATGATTAAATGTTCAAAGCAAACAAACAAGAACAAGAGATCAGAATCAGTATTTTGTGTGGCCACCACGCGCCGCCGCAAGTGCTGCTACACGACGTGGCATGGAGTCAAACAAAGTTTGAATGTCTGACTGAGGAAGAGCATTCCATATCGTTTGTACGCGTACCCAAAGTTCGTCTGCAGACGCAACAGGACGAGGATCACGAGCAAGACGCCGACCAATGACATCCCACACATGTTCAATTGGCGACATATCCGGGGAACACGCAGGCCAAGGAAGAAGCTGTACCTGCTGCGCTGCAAAGAAGGATTTAACAATCCGAGCAGTATGAGGGCGGGCATTGTCCTGTTGAAATACAGCGCCTGGCAAGCTTTGAAGGAAGGGAACAGCTTCGGGCTGTAGAACTTCACGGATATACCGGTTGCTGTTCAGATTGCCCACAATTCGTAGCAATTGAGATCGTCTATGATATGCTATGGCGCCCCAGACCATAACTCCGGGTGTTCGTCCACTGTGGCGTTCGATAATGCACTCCGGAAGGTGGCGTTCACCGGCATAGCGTCTGACACGAATGCGGCCATCATGGTACCACAAATTAAAGCGGGATTCGTCAGAAAACACGACATGCTGCCAATCAGCACGCCAGTCTCTATGCTGATTGGCCCATTGTAGCCGCAGGCGGCGATGGTCGTGCGTTAGGGGGATCCTGTATAAAGGAGTCCGTGCGCGCAGTCCACACTGCAGCAGACGTCTACGAATTGATGAAGCACACAATGAAACACCTGTAGCTATTGACCACAGTGCTGCCAATTGTCTAGAGGAAGCTGTACGGTCCGTCCGCGCCATGCGGACCAGGTGTCTATCATCGCGAGCTGACGTCACATTTCGGGGTCCACTCCCGGATTTCCGAGTTGTCCGACACTCGTCCGTCCACTGCTTCCAAACGCGCATCACTGTGCTGCTGTTACGCTGCACACGAGAGGCTACTGCACGATACGACAATCCAGCTTCACGAAGGCCGATGATTCTCCCTCGTTCAAACTCTGTAAGTTGTTCAAATCTCGCTCTCTTTCGTCGACGAGGCATAAGTACAGATTGAGTTAACGTTTACCACTAGCAGATAACCACCGATAACCATACACGCCTCGCTACAGCCGTCTATTTATTCGGATCCATCAGCCGTTCAGAGGGCGCTGCTCAGCATACGCATGCGCTACGGATTTGCAATTCTAATCATTTGCATATCATGCGCTACTTTGCATTTCCTGAAAATTTCAGCTCACTCGCGTAAGTCCTTCATGGTGTTGCAATTTTCACAAACGTGAGTGTATTTGCTAATGATAAATCAAAAACATTATATGGAAGTAGTTGATAGATTGTTCTGAAAAATATCCTCGCCTCTGAATTCAAAATGCATTTTCACCCCTGCAATATTAAACGTCCTCTTTTTCCTCTCATTTTCAGTACTGTTGATGCATACTTTTAAGCAGAGCAAGTGTCTCGGAATACTATACAATCTGTACATTTTCTGGCAAATACAGCAACAGAGCGTTTACCCTTTTGAAACACTTACCAAATATATAATAATTTAATATAATATTACAGAAATATAATGTTACAGATACTCAATATTAGTTAATAGCTAAGTCTACATTTGACGTTAATGTTTAATGTATTGAAAAACAATGATAATTAATATTTTATTTAAAATTTTATAGGGTTTTACCTTAATTAAGCCGAAAAGCTTAGTATTTAATGTTTTAATGTGACTTGATTATTCTTTCTGAATTTCTTGAAAGCTGTGACCTTTGTTCTGTCACATTTTTTAAATGTGTGTAAGCGCACACTGATATGTTAATCAACAGATTTATTTTAAATCGGTATTTGAATTCGTATTTACTGGACTTTAGAAGGGAAGACTGGCGCTTAGTCTCCTGCCTGTCTGCACAGCTCCAAAGATTGACATTTAACGTAGTGTAAAACAATCCCATATTTCATTGTATTTACTCTGAAACATTTCCAAAGACCCGTCTGTATGAGAAAACAAAGCAGTTCAGAGACACGGTGCTCAATCTCGCAGCCTTATATAACTTAAGCCACACTGCATATCATGTCAGTATGGCTTGTTATATTGGCTAAACGAAAAGAGCATTAAAGTTTCACATAAAGGAACTTGAATCTTACCTCCGAAAAGGCGAAATTAACGAACCAATTCAAACGCAATTTGAATTTCGTCAATCGGCCCAGTACAACGGGAGATATAGAATTGTCCCTTTTCTTGCGCAGGGTGCTTGTCTAGCACAGGTCAGAAACGATTAACCATAGACAGTTGATATTTTATATGTGGGACTGCTGTAACATGTAGTTGTGCAGCTCGAGTTTTCGTTGCAATCGGCAGCACCAGATGTATATATATATACACATCGTACTAGATTTATATATATATATATATACTAACTCTCTTACCCGGATCGGTGACCTTTGTGTTTTTATTCTTATATATTGGTAAATTGCACAATTTTTCTTTAACAGTGATTGAATTATGTTGCTCTTATGTTCTGGTTAAGATTTTTATGTCATTAGTTAGTCTGCATGCAATAGCTGTAGAATTATTAACAATTTAAAAATGGCGGTTATTGCTAGTGTGTAGGATGTTTGTCTGCAATTGAAAAGCTTAGTAGTAAAGGGAATTAAGTCACTTCGTGCACCACCCTAAGGTGTCTTTTCCCCAGAGGGGGCAAAAGGTAACTTTAAACGGTTGTGCATTGATTTTTTTTCCTTTTCGGCCCTTTTGCAAAATTGCTTATTTTGGAGTGAAAACTCTAATTTTAATTGCAAAAATTGTTTTTCAACTGTTTAGTGTTTTAGGTTTTTCTCTAACAATTTACAATTTTTAATGACGGTATTTTGGGTTTTTATGTATTTTTGCCTTGCCGGGAAGTGAGAACATAATTGATTGAATGAGAAAGATATCTCTAATAAAATTCGAGAGGAAATAAAGTTACATGAAGCGTAAAAAAATGAGTCTAATTTCATAGGACGTACAAAGAAGTGATATGATGTTCACATCAGAGTTTTTTCCTTTTATGATTTCTTCTTTCTTTCTCCTTTTACATTATCCTTTTCTTTTTTCCTGATCCATATCCTATGTGATAAGCGCTGCAACTAGGGATCTATTTTGGTTTCTTCAACTATACACAATTCAAATATTTTCATATCGTGATCCAATAATTTTATGTAAATCAGTCGTAACTTACAGTTTTGGTAAAATTCTGTCTAATTTTTCAATACATGAATTAAATTTTACTATGAAACTGAATTCCTTTCTTGAGATCTACAACTTGTAAAACACTTATAATTTTTTTCTTTATTTCTTTACTTTCATCTATGCTGTAACTGCAATCTATTACGACATCTGTGAATTTTATTTCTTTTTTTATGATAGTATTTTAATGAACAATTAAACAATGTAGAGGAATATATATTACTCAAGATATTACAAGTAGTTGCTGAAATAATAAATTAGTTTTACTTGAAATTCAACATTTTCTCCCTCTCATGACTGTAAAAAAAGAAATAATTAAACTTTCTTCTTATAGTCTTCATCTTTATTGTTAACTTAGCTTATTTTAAATTTCGACGTGCTTAATTTCAGGCTTGTTTTCATAATTTACTTCTATATTTTAAATACACGAGTAGTTTTATCTTCTAGTAGAATCTTTTCAATATCCTCAGAAGTTTTCTGCAGGACTTGCATTTTTTTAAATTCAGGCTCATAATTGGAATATTCAAATTCTGAACTGAGACTGGTTTTCAAACCTTATTCTTCTCCATTTCATCATACACCACTTCTTTCTTGCTTTTAACATTCATCTATTCTAATGCAAAATTTAGTTTCATGAATTCTAAAGTAAGTTCTTCTGAGCGAACTTCTAAAGTAATGAAGATAATTCATAGCGTTTTAACTAGTACTTAACGGCGATGGTATTTATTTTAATGCATTTTGTCTTCTCCTGATCCTTTTAGTTCTATTACTATTTTCAGCTTTTTGCTCAGAATTTTTCCAAAGTTATTTTCAGTTTTATTGCATTTATAGTACTTTAGAAGATAAAGCTAATTTGAAAGAACGTGTTTTTCCCGCATTTTCTTTACTTAACTTGAGTGTTTTCTTTACGGAATTATTTACGGAATGACAAAATAACCTAAAATATTGATTTAGTTTTCAAAGTGAAAGTAACCCTTGAACGAAAAATTCAAATGCGTCTACTTTAAACCTATAAAATATAATTTTCTGAGCCCTGGAAAACTGTACATAATTTGTTCGGGAATAATATTTTTATTTTTCTCTTTTCTCTCTAAATTAAGAAAAAAGAGTTTTTACAGTTGCTAATAATGATGTTATTTAAAAAATAGTTTGCTTAAAAGATAGTTAGTTTAAAAAGAATTTAATCAGATTTAAATAGACAGTATCCTCCATTATCCAATTAGGTTTCAAATTAAATGGGGAGATTGCACAAATCTTTACAATTTTAGAAACAATTTAACAAAAATCTTAAGAATCATATGTATTAAAACGATCAACCCCTTAATTTAAATATTTTCTCCCTGTCCTTCTTTAGCTTTATTATTAAAATGTGCTTACCTATGTGGAGTAAATGAAATAGTGTTTTCTCTTTACTGATCTAATTTCCTCCATTTATGAAGCATTTCTATTGACAAATTATTAGGCATTATATCTTATAAACATTTATTTTCCCCAGCAATTTTTAAGTTGCACTTTCATAAATTTATGCTTATCCACAATAAAGACTTAGTATTTATTCACCTATTTCACTGTCAGTTTCATTTCCGGTATAAATTCACATTGTATATAAGCTTAACTTTTAAATTTGACTAAACCATTGTTTCTTAAACTATGCGTCGCTACCCCATTGGGGTCCCAAATCGAAATTCATTTCGATAGATGAATTGAAGGAAACTTCTTTCATATGACTTTTAAAGAAATTACATTAATTGACATCAATAAGATTAGACTTTTAAAAGACATTAATTGGTATAAATGAGATTAATTACCTTTATATAAAGTGCGAAAGGAATTTTTAAAGCTAGGTAGAGATTCAAACTTAAAAACTTTAGTTTTCGCAAAAATCTTTGATGAATTCTGGATTGGAGTTAAAATTAGATTTTTTTACTATTTCTGAAATGGCATAAAATGTTATCCTCTCATTCAGCACCACATATTTGTATAAAACTACTTTTTGAGCTTTAAACACTAACTAAAATGAAATGTTTTCAGCTTTAAACGCTAATTAAAATGAAATGTCATTCAAGGCTAAAACATGTTGAAAATGCTTTATGTCCAGCGGTTTCAAATATAGCACCAACATTTAATTTGTTATGCAGCAGAAAACAGGCACATCTGCCTCATTAGAATTTTCTTTCTTAAATTTTTGTTTGCTTGAAATAAACCTTAAAGTTACTTCTTTTTTATGTACATTGTTTAGCAAAGAAGTAAATTTTTTACAGGAGAATATTTATTTATATATCTTTATTTTATATTTAATATTTGGAGTCGGGAAAAAACTCTCAGTGAAAAAGGGATCGCGATCGAAAATCGCATAAGAAGAGCTGGAGTAAACTCATCAAACCTCTTTCAATTACTGATTACACTATGTATATGAATGATTTATTTTTATTCAATTTCTTATTTTTTACCAATTTATATGGTGTATCACATAAATATCATAAGCTTCTGGAGACAATGTCAATAAATTTTACTTTTGTGTAACTTATATTGGACATTGAATAGCTTCTAAAGATTTCATGTCCTACATATAACGGTAATTGAAATACACACGTACCCTAACTGCAGTAAAACAGCTATGAACATCAAAGTGTATACTATATGCTACCGTTAAAGTATATAATGCAGTTACTTCATAGAATACCTAGTTATTCCATGAAATAACTGATCGTGTCCGTTAAAGTGTGTAATATGTTAATAATTTGACATTTTAACTAGTTATTCTATGAAATAACTAGGTAACATTCTATAAATTAACTAATGAGAGACAGTTAAAGTGTAAAATAAACAAATTATCTAAAATGAAATAACTAGGTATTCTATAAATAAACTAATGATAGACAATTAAAATGAAAAAGAAGCAATTTATCTAATTTATGCAGCGTATAAATGGTATTTATGGAAACGTACCATAAAATCATTTGTTACAACAAGGATTACTAAAATGACACTTTGAATTACAAAGAACATTATTTCTAAAACAAAAACATTTTTTTGTTGAAACACTGGGTTTTATACGAACATTCCATGTTTTTAAACGAAACTTAAATGCACCTTATAGTAAAAAGCGAGATATATGATCTAGATTATTTTACACTTTAACGGGATGCAGATCGTTATTCTATGAAATAACTAGTTAAACCATGAAATACAAGACAGTTTTACACTTTAACGGACACGATCAGTTATTTCATGGAATAACTAGGTATTCTATAAAATAACGGATTTCATACTTTAACGGTAACATATACAACAACTGAGAGTAACACATTTTACCATAAAGAGTATAATATTAAAAATTATACTTCAAATGTTTAATATATTTGTCTGAAAGCTTAGATCTTAAGGATGTTTGGCAATATATCCCAGATGTAGGATAAAATGTAGGATCCTGAAAATAGCACCATAAGCCTTTAAAATTTTACGTCTCCATCTTCTTTTGGATCTTCATAAAGAATAAATAAAGAAAAAAATATCCATGTGAGAGTTATCCTGATATTTAATTATTTTATCTGATACTTACGAAATTAGTGTTGATGAGTTTTGTAAAAATCAGTGTTAGAATGTGTGACGTGAAGCTACAGATACACGCATGCGTAGTATAATGATATTATTATCACTATACTTCTCAATGATAGCAAAATGAAATAAAGATCATAATTTGTAGAAATAAATTGTCTGTTTTTGAATTATATTTATACGCACTCATTTCGCCATTAAACCTAAAACCTACGACGTAGAAAAAGCTCTTAATAAAATTTCCTCCACAGAATCGAAAATGGAAATTTTTATAGCCTTTTGCTCTATTAATTAATGGTTTTTAATCAACAGTTTTATTAATAAGTTCATGCGCCACAGATTTTTAGCTACAGACGTTTGCTAAAGATGCTATGTTTGATAATTGTTTCCAGACAGAGATTGTGCTACATTGTTTTCAACATAGTCATCTTAGATGCTCTATAAACGCATTTACATGTGCCTCCGATCCGTAACTTAAAATTTTGTAGCCACTTGATGAATTTGTTAAAACTGATCTAATAAAGAACCTCTGTTCCACACCCTACAATTCCTTTAAAGTCATCAATATCATTCTTTGGTTTGTGTGTTTGATTATACAACGCACTTCAAATTATATGTGAGTAAGCTGATATCTTTTAATTATTTAAAAATGGAAATATTTTGTTTTCATGATGATACATTTTACCACGTAGATACGTATATACTTGAAATATTCTTAAAATAAACGATAAAAGCATGTTGCATAAAGCAAAGTAGCATAAATTTTTAAAGTAATTCACTAAATTTTTGTACGTAGTAAGATAGAAATTATTTATAAATTACTGCTTCATTCTCCGAAATTTGTTCTAATACTGTACGTAAAGTAATTTCGTAATTTTATAAAAACAGTCCTTCGGCAATTGCAGACATTTATAATGTTATATTTATGGCTGCATACCAAATGTGTGCCTGTTTTCTCATTAAATTCAACTGCATACGGTTTCTCTTATCAATTCATTTTACGAAAGTCTTAACATTGGCTTCAATTTATTAACATTTAATTTGTGTGTGTGTGTTTAAAATGCTCATATTTATTTAAAATGTTTTCTGCGCATCATAAATTGCAATTTAATTATCCCCAAACGCAGAGGCATTCTATTTTTATATGCAATTAGTATTTTCTGTAAAAAGAAGCAGTAAAATAATATATAAAATAGGTATTTTAATACAAATAACTCTTAGACCTACGGCAAATAGCTTTCTCAGTGCCCTATAACTACCATTTTATATCTTGTTAGATACATAAAACCTAAAGCTCCATTACGGTGGACGTTTGATGTTCTGGTCAAACAGTAATTCGTCTACCGAGCTTTTGAAGTCTTTTGGCCAATGGGCATTTTACCGCCACAGCCTAAAGAAAATCCTTTCACCAAACAGTGGAGAAAAGCGTATCTCTTACAACAGACAAAGAAAAGATTAAACGATGTCATTTCTTTTCTGGATGGCGCCCTTAATGCAGATATCAGAAGTGCTAAATCGCGCCACATAAGTTAAAATAAATCGCCTGAAACAACCGATGATGTTAACGGCAAAAAAGGTGATGTGTGGCTTATTTGGAATGCCTTTATGCTTAAACTTCGCTAGTAGCTTTGTTGAATTTCAACTGTCTGCTTATTATTCTGTCTAGTAAGTCTTTATTCTTTGCTTTGGTTCATTTTGCTTTTTTCTCCGATCCATGGAAAAAGAAATCGATATTAAGCGATAGCTTCTTCAAGAGAGAAATCGATATCAAGCATTTAAACTGGATTAAAATGATACATTAGGGAAAGCAGTTTTAAAAACATTAAAGGAGGAAATAGAATGAATTTCAGTGCTTTCCGAAATGCGTTTTTAATGTTGCAATTTTTATCCTTTATTTTATTTACTTACACTGATATTTATTTATTGCTTCGGTAAAACGTGTTAAAGCGTATTTTACTATCGAACTTTCTTGATGCAAAGAGGATAGATACGCCATGTGGTATAGATTTAGTACTGATTTTTATCCAGAAAATATTTAATGTTAGTCTGGAAATAATAACATTACTACAAATCGAAATATTTTAAGAAAGATTAATGAAAAATCTGAAATAATTCTTATTCAATAAAATGTACTGTATTAGACGCATTATTACATTCCTAACTAAAAAAAAATCTCTGCTTACCAATTTCAAATATGACGACATTTACCTTTAAGATTTTGGCTTAACTAAAATGTTTCGCTTAAACCTTACTTTTCTTTACTTTACGTTTACGTTTCTTTAGTTTATGTTCCGTCGTTAACTTTACGTCTCAGCAATAATTTTAGTATTCTTTCACTTTAATTCTTATTTCTTATTACAAGAAAACTATGATAATGTAGGATAATTCTTTTTGATAACCACTGAAACGAACAAATTCAAGCCCGTGAACTGAAAACTTAACAGTGTAACTTAAAAATTTAGAAACGTTAGGACCTTCCCAAATTTAACTCCTTTTTTATACATTTCTAGCATTTTCTTTCAAATAATTAAGTCTCTTTTATTCTGCTCCATTTCAACCAATATATTAAGAAAATTACACTTTAATTCTTAAAAAGCTTTAATTACTATATTCCTTCTCTATTTGTCTTTAAAAATTGGGAAATGTTATTTGCTTAAGAAATAAACTTTCAGATGAATTCATGTAGGTATACAGTATTTTGTCAAGTATCGCCCCCCAGCCTTATCAGCAGGTTCTTAAAATTGTAAGAATATTTGCGTAATTTTCCACTTCCTCAGTGCGTTCAGAAAGCGAACTCTCCTAAATTTCAAAATGGATTCGGATATGTAGTAATTGTTTCCGTCTTACTAAGAAAGGAAAATCCTCCTGAACTACCCGTGAAGGTCATGCGGACCGTTTACCTTCTAATTGTTGAACGTTATGACAGAACGGACAAATGACAGCGATATAAACATAAACTGACATTCATCCTATAATTCCGCTGAGCCAGCTGCATTTTCTTCTTCTCTAATTATTTATGAATAATTTGAAGCCTAAAGAATAGCGGAGACAACGGTAAGACAACAGATTCAAGTTGCAGAGAAACAGAAATAAAGATATCTTATTAGATAGTACACTGGTGTGCAAAAATTAAGGACGAGACGGTTTTTTCAATATAACTTTGTACAAAAGCTTTCCAAATCAACACATTTAATACCGTAAGATCCCCAATACGTAAGGACATGAGTAATGTAAGCAAAACTTACTAAAAGAGAAATCAGAGGGATAAAAAGAAGCTTTATTGAAAAAGTAGCATGGAGCGCAATGCGACTGAAGGCCGAAACATCCCTGTGATGGGTGTTCAGCAAGAAACATCTGGTCTTTAATAGGGAATATGATCTCCGCTGACTGCTAGGCAGGTTTCACATCATTTGTGCATGCTGGATATGTGGTTGTTAATGAGCTGTTGACACACTGCTGCTCGTTCCTCTTGTAGCACCAATCGCAGTTTCGGAATCGTTACTGGCGATAAGTTACGTGCTGCCACGGGTCTCCCTAGTATGTTCCGTACATGCTTGACGGGATTTAGATCCAGAGACCTTGCCGACCAATCCATGTGTTCAATATCTTCACTCTCCAACAGCTCTTCGACAGTAACTGTGCGATGAGGTGGAGCGTTGTCGTCCATGAAGAGGAACTGAGGACCCATAGCCCTTGTGAAAAGACGCATGTAAGGAAGAAGAACCTCGTTACAATAGCAGTCCCAGGTGACGAACCTCCTTGGGAGATATGAAGGTCGGTCCGGCTACCAAGCATTATGTCTGCTCGAACGAGAACTCCGCGACCTCCAAAACAGTCCCTTTTGATGATGTTGAAGGGGTTATTGCGTGTTCCCCGCTCTGTCCAGATGTGTATGTGTCTAGAATCGCAACTCAGACTAAATCTGCTCTCATCTGTAAAGAGTACTCGTCCCCATTCATTGTCTCTCCAATTCCGGTGTTCCCGGCACCACAGAGAACGCCTTCTCCGATGGGCAGGCGTTAGAGGTACACACCGTACAGGGCGTCGTGCAAACAGACCACCACCGTGCAGTCTTCTGGCCACGGTAAAACGCGATATCGGTCGTCCAGTCGCCTGTGTCGTGTGTCTAGCGATTTCTCCCGCTGTCTGCCGCCTGTTTCTTCTGGCCTGTAAGGCAATATACCGGTCATCTGCGGGTGTGGTTCCTCGTGGACGACCACTACTAAACCCCCGGATAGCTGTTCCTGTAGTTTGAAATTGTCTCCAAAGTCGTGAAACGATGCTGTGAGCAATTCCGAACTCTGCAGCCACACTTGTCACACTGCGGCCTTCCTCCAACTTCCCAATGATTCGACCTCGGGTAAAAGCATCCAGATGTCGTCTAACAGATTGATTATTCGCCATTTCTCGCTGAGGCAGCAACTCGGTGTGATTTTAACTGCTATACGGCGTGCAATCTCTTTGCCAGAAATACTGATCTTACACCGACAACATGCTTTATACTACTCAGACACTCACCCATTACGTCTACCTGCATATCTGCGCATGTGCTACCGTACATCACCTTACTTAATCTCCTGATTGGTCTTTCTGTCCGCTCTGCCTCTTCGTTCAGCTGATATGCTAATTTTTCGACTTCGTTCTTAATTTTTGCACACCAGTGTATATTGTTTATATTAGTACTCATTCTTCATGAAATCTGTTTTTTTTTTCTTTCATGATCAGTTTAAAAATTTCTTGTACGTTTTTACCATTATTTAAAATGCTTCTAGAAACGCAGATAGAACGTACATGATGTACTTTAATAAATATATTAGTCAGAAATAATTTCCATGCTAATATATTCGTTGAATAACTCATATCGGTGATGAAACGAAAACCAATACAGTTTCGTAAAAGTATGTCTCCAATAAACATAGTTGCATAATTTCGCAATAAAAAGAAAATAATTTTCACAAACGTAACTAGTTCCAGTAGTGGAAATGTTTACATGCATTATTTAATGACGATTAAGATTTTTCTCCAGCGAAGAAGAGCAGATATTCGCTTCAGTAGGAATAAGGCGCTAAATATGTTTATCATATCTTGACGCTAATTAAAACGGTCATCCTTAAATGTAGTAACAAGTTTACAGATCTCATACTCGCTAAAACAGAAACTCCTAATAACACGTTTTCTTATCAGTACTATATATGGGATTAAGCAATCAGGGTTTAAAATCAATAATAATTGCCCACTAATTCTCGTCTTACTGACGGCTGGTAGCTAGACGTCTGCCCGCCTACGTCTGGCTAATTTCGCTATGGCCCAATTGTTTCTCGTAGCGAGATCCATTTACTTTTACAAACATACTTCTCGCCCCGAGAGGTAATCTCTTTTCCCAGAGCGCCTACTGTTTGAATAGAAAGAAAAGAAAAAGTTGAAAAAAAAATTCTACTGATAAAGTCAAGGTACCAAAACGCTTATTTCCAACTGCATTTTTATATCTGTTAAAATAACATATCCTAGAAGATAAAACATCCTTTAACATTATTTCTCCCGCCTTCTTCGCATGCCTTTGTGGTCAGCACGCCCGGCGCCTATTCGAGAGGTCCTTGGTTCGAGTTCCGGGCAGGACGTTTTCCATTTTTGGTATATCCAGCTTTCAAAAAATACCTAATGTCTCTGCAAGATAAGACTCTGAAAAATTTTCAATCCATATAAACAGAACTTATGTCATCTGAAAGCTTGAAACACGCGTTTGCTATCACAGATGTGATTTAATTTAAATGCTCTAAAAAGGTCAAGTAAAACACACTTAACTTTATTACAACTCTGAGTGAAACTGTGTATGTAATTATGTCTTTGATAAAACCCATCTTGAAGTCGGAATTCGTTATTCCTAATAACACCCTTTCTATGAACACTTAGATAATATGATGTTTTACCTATAAGTACAGTGAGTGTGTGTGTGTGTGTGTGTTTATTTCAATTTCGTAAGTGTATTTCAAAGTGCAAAACTCAGGACGAAAATTAAATTAATAAGGATGGCACGAAACTTACCATATTTGCTTCTACATGTTAGACGAAAATAATACGTAAGCATTATTTTATACTTGATCATATTTGTCTATAAAACATTAACTTTCTTGCATTATCCTTCATAAAATTTGAACTAGGAATATGCAGTGTACAGTACTGTAATCGACAGAGCAAAGCATAAAGTGTTCTTTCTTTAAACAGTTTCATTCCTTACGTTGCAGTTATGCGGCAGATGGCATTTCACTTACAACAGCACAGAAAATAATTCAGTGTAAATGCTGAATTCATAATAGTTTTTTAACATTGCTGAAGATGAGGAAATCTTGTGGTCATTAGAAAGAGTATTTCTACAATATATATAACAATTTCAACATCAGTACCACCTGCCTGCTACTTTTAACCTTCCCAGGGATGTTGAATGAAAATTTTCATACCCGCGATTTCAAGTAACCCCGTAACACAGGTTACGTTTAGTGGTCGGGATATGCTCCAGGTGAAAGCTTATCACTCAGTTGTCTCTAAACGTTGACAGTAAGATTTATTTAGAGTAAACATAACCTGGTGTGATGATCCATGCTTCAAAAATGTGAAAAAGAAGAAAAATGTTTAGCTTTCTTCTAGACTAGAAATAATGCTTTAGAATAATATTGATCTATGGAAGTAATAGTTTAAAAATGGAGGCAAAGTTTTAGGATGCCAAATTTCAGTGCCTTCTAGTGACTATAATTTTAACTAAACATTTATGTAGGAAAGTTCGTTTACTACTTCTCCTATTTAGGTGTTGTTATGTAATGTAAAGGTACCGAAAAATTAATTTTATAGCATTTACAACACATTTATATTTTTCTGCATATTTATTAATGGCATTTTGGGAATTAAACCAATTTACGTATTCCCAAAATATTCTTAATTTACTATATTTCTTCAACTCATAATTGTGTAGCTAAATTTTATGTATATAAGTAATGCAAACAATGGGAATATTTGAAGTAAACACTAACATTTTAAACAAATTTAACATTAAATATCAATCACAATTTTAGTGACTTAAATTCCGTTACGGTACTTTATTTAATTTATTTTAAAAGACCAGTTAACTTTAATTTTAAGTTACTTTCCTATAAGCCTTCATTCCCCTAATTGTCAGTGCCAGAATATTTAAATTTGGTAGCGCGCGTAAGAAATGCAAATTCTACCAGTGGGGAGAATAAGTTAAATATCAACGTTTCCAGTAGAGGAAGAGAGAGTCCGGGAAATTGCCGTGCGTGCGTATACACAAACTTCTGTTTAGCAGTACTGCTGGTTTGAAATGGCTTAATCGCTATTATCTTGCAGTCACTAGACTCATTTGCGCGCTGTAGGCTACAGGATTATATGAGCCCTGTAGGGGTAATTCTACTATTTGTGAATATCTCTTATTTTAAGTTTGATTTTCTACTGTTTCAGTTGCCCCCCAAGTTGAAGCGTAGTATGTTAGCGTCAAGTTGACGCATTGTAAATAAGTTAAAGAATTTAATAAAGGGCAGTTTTAACCCTTCGTCAGTGCAATCACTATTTCTCAAGATTCTACACAACAGAAGGAGAGTAGAACGTTAAAAATTAATTAACAAAATGTTCATTATTCCTGCGAAATATTATTGAAGCAACTAAACATAAAAATATTAAAAGTATGTATTTTAATTAGTAGACTTACATAATTATCTTTTTTTTATGAAAACAGGTTTTTAACATACTTCTTCTTGCTATAGTTGTTCTCACCACCACTTCTGCTCAGAACATTCTTTGTATCTTTCTTCAAAGGAAAAAATACTGAAATCACTTCGAATGTTTTTTAAACATTATTATTTATCTGATTTTATTCGCTGAAGCGTAGAGCTAAAAGTGCTATAGATTAAAAGTACTATGTACTGAAAATATTTCTTCTATAAGGATAGAAGAAATGCTTTTGTACTGTTAGAGCCTTACGCTAATGGATTTCAAAGAATATTACAGCGTCAGGCTTGAACTGGTTTCCTGGAGTATTCTAAGATGTTCTATGGAATTTATTTGTAAACGTCTTGTCGTTCAAATTATATCCTGAGTATCTACATACTCTATGAGGTACGTACATCTAAAAAGACCTCTCTGAGAACTTAGTTACTGAAAATTGCTTTAAGCTAAAAGAAAAGACTCGTGCAGTGTTTCCTACTTCGCCCTTATTCTAAAAGTCTCATTCATCTAATGCATAACTTTTATTTTAAAAATATGCTCTTTACTGAATGAAAAATATTTTTATTTAGTCAATGAAAAATGTTTCTAAATTTTATACTAAATTAGTTTAGGTTAATTTGATTAAAATACAGGCATTCGTTTTCTGTGCAGGCAAAGCTAAAGAACAATTCGTTTTGTCCTACTAAAAAAGGAATTTTCTTGCAACCATACTAGGAATAAATGCATAAAGGCCTTCAAGCATAAGGCCATTTTTAGTTTTCACATTCAATTAAGAATTTATTCTAAGCTGATTATGTTTTTGTGTATGGGTTTACGCTATCCTAACTGGTAACACCTCGAATGTAAAGACAGATAGACGACTTTTGTCTCTTCTTATTTCTTAGCTGCAATAAATTCAAATATTCTCAGGTTAAGGTTTAAAGTAGACCTTTATATTTATGCTTAAGCCTATCAATTATATAAGTCACGTAATAACATAAAACTAAACACGCTAGTTGTGGAAAAATGCCAAAACAATTTTCTTGTCAAATTAAATCATTAAAAGCATCCAACACAAAGTTATATATCCCTAAATTAGCTTTGCCTCAAACTTTAATATTTTCGTGAACTAATACAGCCTTCGAAGCTGAAGCTGATTAATCAATTTATTTGTAGAAGTGTACCTGTCATAGTGACTGGATGGTCAATGATAGCTACTAAAGGCTTTCCCTCGGGAACAAGAATTTTTTGCTTAATCACATTAAAAATTAACTATTCACATTAAAAAATTAACTGTTTTTATATTAATTAATTATTCTAACTTATATAAATTTAAGTAATTTAATTTTTTCATCCTAATGGGAGTTAACGTAAGAAGAAGTGAAGATAAATGGAAAATAATAACTGGTTATTAATTTAAAAACCTAGATCTTATTTTAGATATCCGTAAATTATGCTACCTTTAGAAAAATAAAAATATGTTTTATGGATCCATTCTCAGATATGTATCTATGAATTTGCTGTATTTATGCAAAAATTATTTATCTTAATTCCAAGAAAAAAATACCATATATCTAGTGCTATCAACTCCATGTAAATGGTGGAATCTTCTAATCAAGAAATTTTATTCGGTTATTCGTATTTTACATTAATTAAATACTACTCTAAATTATTTTAACTACATACACATATATACTTACTTCTTAAGATACGCAAATTAATAATATGTTGTTAAGTTAAATACTTCTAATGTTTACATCAAAGTACAAACTACTTAAGTGTACAATTATTTTACATCATATTTTAAATTTATGCACCTATGAGTAAAGTAAACAAAGTAAAAATGAAATAGGAACTTTAAACTTTTTAACTAAATAGATTATTCTGCAATATATGTTAAATTGAACATTTTATATTTTCAAAACTTAACTGTTATACAATTTCTTGTGTTGTAAGAAGATATTAAACACAGTAAGTATTTAAGGCATTAATCAAAATAGTTAATCAAAACTTATATATATTCTCGTTTAAGATAACAGTTACAAATATTTATCTATAAAGATCGCACACTAATGAAAACGCTTTTGTAAACCGTCTCTCTTACGCTTCATACAATAATAGTCGCTATTATTAACATATGTTTTGCTAATATTTGTTTCTCTACTAACATCTCATTTGTCTAACTCTACAGGAATATTTTTAAGTGATCTTTTGCAAATTCAGAGTCTCCAATATGTCACATTAAAGAACTTGAATATGTAAAAATGTCTATAATAAGTTTTTTTGTTCGTCCCCATTCTCATATTCCCATCTAATATTAAATTTGATTTGAAGTTTGAAAACGTTTCCTTTGTAAGAAGCAAAGCTCTTCAACCACTTAATCTCTCTGATATATATGTAGGTATTAAAAATATTTTTTAAATCTAAAACTACATTCACTAAAAGAATTCAAATACTTATAAATTGATTTTTACTAGAAACTTTTACTCTGAATCGAAATTTGATCAAATATGAATACATATAAAAAATATAATATGAATACATATAAAAAA
>KK122319.1:513127-557425 GCA_000611955.2 Stegodyphus mimosarum
ATAAATATATACATATAAAAAAAATAAAACATGATAAAAGAAAAAACGGGTTGAGCAAATTTAAAACTATAAAGAACATTAGGGAATACCATTTATTGGCAGGGAATGTAATTTAAAAGGTGAATAAAAAATCATCCACGAGAATGAAATAGGATTAAACAATCTCCTGGTAACAGCTACGTATATGCAACTTCTGAATGTATAACAGGTTTCTGACGCATTGACAAGAGGCTGCGAGATTTTTAGTTATCTCATACCAATTCAAGTTTTCCTCACGTATGATTTCTGAAGCATTTCAAATTCACATGGTGTTATATAAATCTTAAAAATATATACTAAACGGTTCTGAAATATCAAAGGGTACTGATTTTCTCTTTGAATAATATAAAAGTTAATTAGCTTTCCTGTTAGGAATTGGAAGGGAGTCAACGAACACATCCGTGGAATATGTTTTCAATCCCATAAAAGGCATAGGCGTTTCTGGATAAGAAAGAGTGCTTTTAAAAGGCTGATGGTAAGAGAAGAAAGACAGAGATCGTTGAAACTCTCCTTCGGCATTTTCTTCATCAAAATTGAGACGAAAATGATTAAGTTCTTTCCTATGTGGTTCCGAAGGCCTGGAAAATGATAAGCATGTAATACCCCTTGTCCATGATGAATTAATTCATTGACTTGATCAGAGAGGTTAGGAAACTAAATCAACAACAATGTCATTGGAGATAATAGTCAAGTTTAGCAGTATTTTGACACTTGCTATGTGCCATCAGCAAGTGTCAAAATAATTCAAATTTTTATTTAGAACATATATGTTATTATACTTATCATGGGAAAAAATAAAATGTTTTGTTAAACGTTTGTATAGAAAATGCTGACGTAATAGATTTACATATCAGTTTATGTAAAATGTGCGTATACCAATAAATTCAGGAAATGAATATAAAGAATTCAGGAAAAACGATCATATGAAATAATTACTTCGAAAATTGGCTTTTAAATATCATCATCAAAAATTCTTAAATTAGAAGCGTTACTTACTGTCAGATAAGGAGTTTCATTTATTCTCATTCATAAAGAAAATAATTGATCATTACCTAGTAATAATTAGCAAGAAAGGTACCAAAAACATAAAAATTACGTCTTAGGAATAAAAAAGTAATATATCTAGGCAAATAATATGTGAAATATAATTTGCCCAGAACTGTAAGTAAATTCACTCGAAAAATTCCTAATCACATATAGAAATTCCAGAATGTGCAATGCGAGGATTTTTTTATAAATTCCAAAATTTATAGAAGCAACTACGACTCAATTAACTCGATAAAACTGAAACAAAATGCCGCGTAAACGATTAATTAAATGCCACCATTAAATATGTTACTAAAACGCCTGCGTCAGAAAAAAGAAACAAGAGAATTTTAGAAGCGAGAGAAAAAAAAGCTAAATTAACTTAAACCTCTTATTACAGCCTCTAATTAGTCTTCACGAGAGTCGAAAAATTTAAATATCTATGTTAACAATCGTATCAAAACAGAAAAGAAAAGGGAACAAAATAAAGAAATTTTATTAAATCTGAAGACAGTTAATTAAAGTTCAATAATGCATAAATCTATTGTTGATACGAGGTTAGCTCATATTAATATTCATCGAAAATCATGTTTTGCAGTAGATGTTTACCTATATGTAAAAAGAATTTCTTTGTTCAAGTTTTCTCAGTTATAGTCAGGTTTCTTTTCTTTGTTTTTCTACAATATGAATAATTATTTTCAAGAATATATTTGGAAGCTTTAAAACCTTTTGCAAAATATATATATTAGTAGTATATTTTTAGCCGTTTTTAGTGAGCCAATTCATAATCAATTAAATTTCATGAAATGGGTAGAAATAATAAAATTATCTTAACATTATTATTGCAGCAATAAATTCTAAAAGAAAAATGAACACCAAACGAACTTCTTTTATTCAAATAGATGAAATATATTCATAAGGATATATATCCATGAATATTCATATCGGAGGCTTTTGCAATCATAATTATTTTCATTGCTATTTTAAAGCATTTTATTATTTTACTTTCTGAAATATTTTAGTGAATGTGCAGTCCCAAAAATAATATTCAATGGAATATCCACATCATTTTCAAGGTATTCTAGAGCGATTAAAACACAGCTAGTCATTTTCTTTGCAGTGAACTTCTCCGTACTTTGTAACAAATGCATGAATTTTTTTAGGTTTATATATGAAATTATCTGAAATTATTTCAGATCTGCATAAATTTTAAAGACGTCCGGCAAAACATTTTAGAAAATCTTAGCGTTAATGCTTCTAAGAAATAAAAAAAATAGTATAAAAGTGATGTATAAATAATGCAGCAGTATAAATTTACATACAGTAATCAAGTAACATATTCTAGTTTTAAATCCTCGATAGATGTACTTTACTAAAGAGCTGCATTGAAGCCATTCATTTGTTTAAACGAAACTACATTTCCAACGTCTTTAGTCAGCGAGCGAATAAAATTCTGAATGCAAATATTGTTTACCCATTTTTCTTTTTGAAAATGGGGCTAGATCGCTTTGAATAGCTATGAAGCAGTTATATCATAAACATAAGTTTAACAACAAAATTGTAATTAATAAAGTGTCTGCGCACCTTTGCGAAAATTACATTTTCAATACATAATGTGTTTAGATCTTTGTAAATTACAACATTTGTTAGTGAAATATTAAGTAAAACACGAATGCCTTTATTTTGTAGAAGTTTTTTCTTGTATATTTTATAAGGGCTGCATAGTACATAACCGGCTTAATTTGAATAAGGTATAATTGATGCATTTTGTAGAGAGCTTGTAATGCTGAAATGATTTGTGTACATTAAATATAACAGCATCTGCTTTGTTATCATAAGTAACATGTTCATCAAGTATGTTTACTGTCGAAAATGAAAAGCTAGTTGAAGTGTTGTAGAATCATTAGGTCATTATGAAGCAGAAGAGGAGAAAAATGTGGAATGCCTTTGCTGGGACTCGAACCTGGACCTATCGAATACGCTCCGAGTGTGCTACCGTTACACCACAAAGGCATGTAAAAAGGAATAATAAAACACCTGATGTACTCTCCCTTTTAAATGGCGACTGGGATTTAGTTGACCCCAATCGCCAAATCCTGGTGGTGAAGAATCATCAGCCGCCACCTTTTTTTAGTTCTGGCGCCACTGTAGAGTCATTAGGTTATTACAAATGAGGAGACGAGAAACATTTGCAATGCAATCGTTGGGACTCCAACCTGAACCTCTCAAATACGCGTCGAGTGTGTTACTGTTACACCACGAAGGCATAGAGAAAGGATGGGGAAAATTAGTATAAGGACGTTTTGCTTTCTATAACTTTTATAATATCATTAAGGGCCATTCTAAGGCGATGACGTTAACATAAATGTTTTATTATGTCTCTAAACTAATTCGCTTACATATTTTTTAGTTTTAATTTTTGTTATACTTTACTTTAAAATGTTTCCGGGGAATTAAACGTTCAAACGTATGAAACCTTTTATGCTGGATTTCAACTATCGGTAATTGTAACGCAAAGTCGAAAACAGGAAATCAAGTAGCAAACTTAGTAACGAAAGGCAAGACAGAGGCAGAGCATCAAGAGGAAGAACATGCTCTGTATTACAATCTAAAGCTCATTATAAATATCCTCGAGATAATTTGCATTCAAATAGAAAGATAGAGAAATAACAGTATAAATTCTAAGCAAAAAATAACTGGTTATTCAAATGAACGGTGCAGCCCCCTTTTACAAACACCGTGCACGAGAAAATAAAGAAACAATTCAAAGCAAATATCTATTATTATTTCTCTCAAATTAAGTCTACAAACTTATAATGGGTAACTTAAAATTGCATACATCTTTTTTCAGGAACTAAATAAAAATTCCAGGTATTTTCATAAGTATTATATTCAACTTTTATATATTAATTTTCTCTTCGGTAAAGTATAGGAATTGAAATCACATTTTCAATTTAGTTTTTATATTTCTTTGAAGCATTTGGTTTTAATTCCTTCATTTTTACATTTTTGCCGAAAACGTCATGATTTCATAAAGTCGTTTCTCTTTAAATTAAGTGAAACTTTATATTAAACATTATAGTTTCTTACATGAATGAAACTTAAAGTCATCGAAGCAGAATATTTTCTCAGAGAA
Source organism: Stegodyphus mimosarum (assembly GCA_000611955.2). Classification (NCBI taxonomy): domain Eukaryota; kingdom Metazoa; phylum Arthropoda; class Arachnida; order Araneae; family Eresidae; genus Stegodyphus; species Stegodyphus mimosarum. Next base: position 517,329 of record KK122319.1, read on the forward strand.
GAAAAACTTAACAGATTGCAAGATTTCAGAATTTAAGGTTGTCCAAATGGGTTTTTTAAGAGTTTAATACGGTTTATCAGTAGAGATTATTAATAGAGATGGCTCAGTTGGAATAGCTATCATTTTACGAGATTGTAAATGAATATACATGAATACTGGAACGTCATATGTCTTCGATATGTTTAAAACAAGAAAAATATATAACGTAATTATATAAAGATGCTTCACACGTTAATTAAGATGTTTGAATCCCGGAGAAGGTATGGATGTTTTTAAATGTATAGTATCTGGAAGGCATGGGGGCGCTCTAAATATGTAGAAAGCCGAAAATCCTCTCGAGATGTTGGTGGTAAGGGAAGAGGAGTGAGGGAAAATCAGAATCATCTGCTCGGGATACTATCCATCAAAATTGCCTCAGGAACTGAGCAAAATCGTACTGTTACCTGTATGGTGTTCAATGCTATTGCCAGTGCCAGGCGCAGTCTTCTCCTCTTTGCCATAACGAATTTCGTGGAATTATTCTGATGTTATTGTCAGACAAGTGAGGTAAGTCACAACAATAGCGCACTAAATGAAAATTATTGTTTAAACAAACAGAAGTGTACAAGAAATGATATTCCTTAGAACTGCATTCATTATTTTCAAATAGTTTAATTTGTAAATCAATAACATACAGATTATGTTTAAAAGATGTAATTATCTTATATTTTCAAGAATGACAACAGACTCGAATGAAAAAGAACCGACGAAATTCGTGTTTTGACGCTGATAGGTCTTGTGTGCTAATAATGTGGAGACAATGCAAATCGACGAATCAATGTTAATCATGTACTTTTTGACGTAGTATTTCTAACTCTCATAGCACAAATACACAGAGTTATTCACAATTCCATGAAACACTTCGAAAATTCATAACAAGTAGATTAGACGTTCATTATTGAATTAATTTGATTGGGGCTTTTAAGGTTTTATTTATACATATTTTTTCACTTTTAAGTATATTACAAATGAGTTCAACCTTGCTCTGAGGCGTTTATACATCACTAAATGGATTTATTTAGAGACATATCTAAAAGCAGGTTCATATCAGTATCGAATAAGCACAGGGATGATTACTTTTCTTAACAAGACGGGTTCACAACCACTAAGACCAGAGTGCCTAATTCAGAATTACTGATATATCAAATATTGAACAGAGACTCTTTGAAACAGAATTGGGAATTTAGATACATTGATAGTGCCCGCGGAGCAGAAAATTAAATCTACGGTGATCTTATAAGGTATTTCTCCACCTCGGATGCCTTAGTGGTGTAGAGGTCAGCACGCTCGACGCGTAACCGAGAGGTCCTGGCGTGGATGGATTCCTGGCGAGAGCAGTGCTCATTTTCCATCTCTTCTGATTCTAAATAAACTAATGACTCTACAATCTGATATAAGCGTAAGCAGCATAGCTAGCTTTTGTATGAAGATGACAAACTACATTCTAAGAGTCCGCTTACCTTGGGCGAATCTACGACATGTCGTTTCATGGTTCCCTTGCCAACGTGTCCGAGATTGTTGCAGAATTTCCTCCCAAACAAAAGTTTCTGTAGACAACAAAATTACCGGTATAAAGGACTAGGTGATTGCTCAAAGCAAAAATCCACTCTTGCAACCAAAGCATGTGTTACCGCTCTGTGCTTGTTAGGTTTCTTCCTCTCTGAGTTCATATAATCTGTTTATCTGGATGGTCTAAAGTCATGTATTTTCTCTTCTTGTTACTACCCAATTTGTTACTCTTACAGAGAATATCTTAGTCATAATTCTCGCAGAGGTGGATATAATACCTAGGATAAGAAAAAAACATGTTCATACAGCAGTCACTTTAGTCTTTGTTTCTTAATTCCATGTGATATTTTCATGTGAGATGATTGTCAAGGACATTCTATGTCTCCAGTCTCTGCTAATCGCAAAAACTTTGTATTTAAATTTTCAACATTTATGAGTTTTATAGATCGTGATATACTGGTACAAGAGTGAGGATGATCGTAAAGATAACTTCCGCGTGAAGGATTTTCTCCTTCCTCAACGCCTACCTTCAGGCTGCAACTGGAAGCACATCCGGTTGTCAGTCGGAAGATCCTGAGATTGAATCCTGGCGGGAGTATCACTGATTTATCCTGCATCTCACTCTAAAAATTCTAATAGACTCTACAAATGGCACCCGAAATGCAATGTGTCGGACGATAATTCGTCGCCACTTGGTTACTGACTCTCCTCCTCCCCAGGAGCCATTTAAGTAGGAACGTATATATATGACTCTTAATTCCTACTGGTTAAAATAAGTATAAAATTCTTTAAAATAGGGGTAAGCTGGAATATACACAATTATGAATATGAATAGGTTTATCTTGTAAAACGTTTTATTAATTAAGATTCTAAGAGAATGATGCTGTACCTCAATTCGTAAAATACAATAAATCTCAATTTATTGAACGCACCGCTCGTCAGTATTTGTACGCAATTTAACTGTTAATTGAGATTTTATTAATAGTTATTATGAACTAAATCCCATACCAAGCTTTTGCTTAAAGGCATAATAAAAGTTATAATCACTTTTAGAACGTTTAGATTAATTTATGAGAAAAATTCAAAATCTTTATTATTAGATTAATTAAAGGAAAAGTTTGAAAAAAATGTCTGGCCCCTTTTTTTTACGCATGCGTTTTTCCTTTCTGCAAAAATTTATCTGCCACATACGTTTAGATATGTTCTTATTTCCTGTTTTGTAATGAACCATAGTTTAATTTCATTTTAGGATTTCACATTATTTTATAAAATCAGCAGGCTTTTGTTTGACCTGCCTGCTGTATATTTTCAATATGAAATTTAAAAATATTTTCTTCATTCTTCTAGCGCCAAAGTTTTTTCACTTATAAGTAGGCCATGAAAATTCTGTTTTCATATTGTTGCGAAATGTCCAGCACGGTCCCGGTGAGATAGCTGAACGGCGAGCTGAGGGTTGTTAGAAAGCGGCAGGGAGAGTCAGGTTTGCCATATTTGATGCGAAGTAGCCCATTTGGAGATGTTTGGAGAAAAAATTGACGATATCATAGATGGAGCGAGAATATTGTAAAACGCATTGTTAGCGGTTTTCCTCGGGAATGTTCCCGAAGAGAGGCTAATGCTATATATACCCTGCCTGCACGGGGAGAATAATAACATCTTGTGTTCAAAGATTAGCTTGAGAGCGATCGATCAAGTCAGGAACTGTACTTCAGTACTTTACCGGGAAGCTATCTTCACCGTTAGAGCGTGAAGGGTGTTTTGCTGATTGTTTCAGCGTGTTTTTCGTAGTTTTTCGACGCGTGCAAATCTGCGTTTGGAAGTGTATGGTGCAATAATGCTTACAAGCGAATAAATTGTGTTTGTATTCTTCATAAAGTGTTATCATCAGTTACTTCAAATCCACGAACCCGTAAAACGCAACAATACATATGAAATGAATACACAAATACACCCCTATAATAATAGCATCTGTTTACTGTGAAATCTGTAGCAGGTCTTCGTTTTGAAATTCTATAACTGAAGTCTTCTTCGACAGAGTAAATAATTCAACAATGTTATACACTTTTTAAACTCAAACAGAGAACTGGAAATAGAGAAATATGGAACTTCATAGTTATAGTTGTTTTCAAAACTGCTAAGTGGATTAAAGAAATAAAATGATTTCTTTGAAAGGTTTTATACAAATACTATAAGCAAAAGAAAGTTAAATAATTTTCAGAATGTTGATTGTTTTGATTTTTCCCTTGTTCGTTACAAAGTTTTAGCACTCGAAAATTTTAATTAAGTTTCGTTTTTATTTTGTAATTACGAATTGAGTAGTTAAGAGTTTACATTAATTTTAAGTTCTCATTTACATTCCAATATACTGCATTTAATTTATTTAAAGTATCTTCTAAGTATTTCATAAAATTTCTAAACAAACTGAAAGAATGTGCATAAATATGTAACTATGGGTGTTAAAATATGAGTAAACATGTATGAAGAAAGTGTTTCTTTAATGCTATTTTATTTTATTTTAAGCTCTCTAAAAATGACCAGGAAAAGTTATTCCCTAACAGATTTTATTCGAAGCTTACTTGATTCTTCAATGCACTACTTAAATTACAGAGTTCAGTATTACACTCTTTTGCAAAAACATCGAAGCACCAAGAAGGACTTTTGCGATTGTGACGAAATTGGGTACACAAAAACATCTTGATCGAACATGCAAATGATCAAAGTTTAAAAGCAAATGAACAGGAATTGAGATCATAGCCCGTATTTCTAGTGTGCAATTCACAAAGTATAAAATCAGTAAGAGATGGAAAGTTTACTTTTTTTGTTGCTGCCATTGTAATTTCGTAAAAAAGCAACTAAAGATGCCATTACGACGATATCAAAGACCTTACAGAAAAACTAAACGACTTCGAATGTGGTCGTATTGTAGGGTAGCGTGAACCTGGGTGGTTATACCGAGCAATAGGCCGCCACCTGCAGCGTACAGACATTGCTGTGCAAAGATGTTGGCATCAATGGCTGCTACAAGAAAATTGGCGACGAAATGAAGACTCTAGAAGGCCAAGGACAGCAAATGTGAGGCAAAATAGAATGATTGTTCGCCAGGTCCGAGCCTCCCCTACGGTATCATTGTCGACTATTCAACGCATTACAGCTACGTTTATACCTTCCGTGGTACCGTCCACCATCTCATGGCGCTTGTCTGAGGCGGGGTTACCCTAACAGAGGCCTTTCAGACGTTTGCCTTTGACCCCACAACATCGGCGGGTCGTCTGGAGTAGTGTCGCAGCCGAACATCCTGGCTGCCATCAGACTGGCATCGTATAGTGTTCAGCGATGAATCCCGCTTCACTCTTGAAGCAGATGATTACCGTGCTCGGGTCTAGAGAGACGGGGCCAGCGGTCCCAATCAGCCTTTGTCTTATAAAGGCATACAGCCATAACCCCTGGTGTAATGGTGTGGGGCGCTATTTGTTATGACAGCAGTCATCTTTAGTCATCCTCTCTGCATCTTTCATAGTTTAATAGCTCAAAGATATGTTGATACCATTCTGCGGCCGGTTGCATTATCCTTCATAGCACGTCATCCTGGGGCCATTTTTCACCAAGATAATGCCAGGCCACATACCACTTGCTGATCTCTGGACTGTCTCCGTGCGGTTGATAATCTTTCTTTGCCAGCAAGAACCAGAACTTTCACCAATCGAGCATGTCTGGGACATGGTAAGGCGCCAGATTCGAGCACCACAAAATATTGCAGATCTGAGGCGACAACTGTTGAATATTTGGCAGAATGTGTCGCAGGATGACATTAGGAACCTCTACCACTCCTTGCTTTGACAAATTCTAGCATGCATTGTCGCCAGGGGCGGTTCCACCAAAAATCTAATTTGAACACTCAGTGGATGATTATGTGCCATGAACTGGTACTATGACCTTGATTTTTTAAGCATTTTATTATTTGTGTATGAGCTATACACATATTCAATTTCATCAAAAACAACGACTTCTTTCGTAGTGCTTCGATTGTTTTGTAAAAGAATGTATGTATTTCATTACAGGACATGAAACCCATTAAAAGTCAAATTAAAAATTATATTAACAAAATTAATAAAACAAATTACTCGTTATAAAGCTGCTTACGATCATTGCATAATTGCTCTACTAAGTATATAGAGCTAGACAAATGGTTTATGAAGTGAAATAATCATTCAAGAATTTGTAAAATCTGTTTATTTAGATACACGTAAATTTGATGTATTAGAAATTACATACTTTAAATGCCTTTCTAACAGCAAACACACTGAATAAATGAAGTACATATATATCTCTTTAATCTCTCATTTACGTAATTGTTTATGTAACTGAGAAATTAAAATAACTGTAAAAATAAATTTAAAATCTGAGGAATAATAGCATGGTGAATGTCAATCGGAAATGGTATTTTTCTAATCGCTTGAATAAATACTGATAATTCGTACATCTCACGGAAGTGTAGTACTGGTAAAATATACGAGTATATCTTGCTAACACAACACTAATTAGTAGGGCAGATCATACGGAGAGAATGCTCAGAACCAGGCCATCGAGTATCTCGTATACGAGTAACGCCAGCTCTCTTAGGTCTTCCAAAGGAGCCGAAACCCTAGAGAACGACTCTGATTTCTTAAGATGTAGCAATAAACATAGCCTGACTCTAGACTCTACAGTCTATGCCGAGCCTGAATAGACCACCATAAGAACGGTTGTTCTTCCTCCCTACTGTATACTCACAACATATGGGCAGAGCGAATGACCACCTCGGGCGGAACGTTAATTAGTTGGAATAAAAAAATAGAAAAACTTAGATTTATTTCTAATGAAATAATTTAAAAAATTAAAATCTGAAAGGTTTCAGATTTTAAATTACGTCCAAAGGGGCGTTAAATTTCATGTTCTTCGCACTTAAACCATAAAAATCAGTTCAACAGCAATATCGCAAAATAATTTTAAGATGAGTCTATCTTTAGAATTTCCGATGCCCAGTTCTGCGCGCTGGAGATAAAAAGTTTTTTTCCTGTAGAGTGTTGCCATCGCTTGCTTTCAAATCGTTTGAGTTTGTTCATCAAAAATTCGTTAAAGTTTTACAAAATAGAAAATAGATAATAACACAAACTCAAAATTCGGGCTTCCAAATGCGCATATTCGGGTGGAAACGTACGTTATTCAAAACTAGATGGCTCTAGGTACCGTTGTTTTATCACATTTGGAGAAATATATATACAATTAGGCAGATTCTTCAACATTTAAGTTATTTAAATATAACACAGAGCTGCAATATTTGGTGGCAACAGTTTGAAAAGTGTTTCAGACTTTTAATGTTTCCAAAATAAAATTTCAAAGCGAAAACAATAGTCCTTCAGGGACAAAGCCCCTTTGGACTAATAATAAAAATGATCTGAAAGGTTGAGATTATAACGGTCGCCAAAAGGATTCTTAAGGTGTACGCTCGCACACTATCAATATGTTGTTACACTCACTACTACTAACATTTTTATTTGGTATTCTTAGCTCTATTATTAAGCATCATTTCTTCGCACATACGCCATATATAATATTATACTTAAAATATAATATACTAATTCAACAGCAAAATCGCAAAAATTTCAAAAGCAGGATCAGCAGTACACGTTTAGAATTATCTATCTAGCGTTAAGTGTTGGCATACATTTTTCTGTTTCTTCGCTCTTTTCTTCAATTCATCATATCAATGTTCACTTTTCTTACTAGGATTAATTTACAAAACTTTTTTTTTCCTTTTTCTTATTAACGTTTTGTAAGTTTATTTTTTAAATATCACGTTCTTGGCGCTTATGCCACATAAAATTCGATGCAAAATCAAACACAGGAAATATTTGGAAACAACTTTGCTTTAGAATTTCTGATAGACAGTCAGTCTAGCATACTGGAGATATATTTTTTTCCCAGTACAGTGTTACCAATGTTCACTTTAAAATCGGGGAGTTCTTTAAGCAAACATTCCTCAACGTTTTATAAAATATGGAAAAGACAATAAAATAAATTCAAAATTCGGCGTTCTAGTTTGCTTATTTTCGGGTGGAGGACTATGTCATTCAAAACTTGATGGCTCTAGATACCATTGTTTTTTCACAATGCGAGAAACATGCATAAATTCATGCAGACTCTCCATTATTTAATTTCTTTAAATATAACACATGGCTACAATATTTGGTGGCAATAATTTGAAAAGTGATGCGTCGTTTCTAGTAATTCAATTTAAAATGCCGTGTCGAGACTAATTGTCCGGCCTAAAAGAAAGAACAAAAAATCCGAAAGGAATCGGATTTTAAGCACCGTAGGAAGTATTTTATGCTCTCGCTTGAGAATGGCAGATTACCAATCTGTTCGTAGACACGTTACTGTTAACGCAATTTTTTTTGTCTTTTTAGCTTCATTATTAAACATATCTTTCTTCTCGCTTACGACAATAAGATCCAGTAGCAATATCACTAAACAGTTTATCTTTAGAATTCCGGTTACGGTGTTAGGTGTTGTCATACTTTTCTTTTCTAGCCGTTACATTTTTTTTTCCGAAACCTAGACGCTCGAGCGGCCATTTGCATAAAAGAATTTGATGAAGTAGAGAAAAAGTATATAAAAAAGATCTAAAAGCTTTCAGACTTTACATTACGCCCAAAGCACTTTATTAATATTTTGTGCGTTAACTTTATTTATTAATTATCATGTTCATCGCAAATTAAACGATAGAATTCAATTCAACTGCAACATCTTAAAATAATTTTAAAATAAGCATACCTTTAGAATTTTCGAAACACAGTCTCGCGGCCTGGAGATAATTTTTTGCCGTATAGTGTTGCCGTTGCTCGCTTTGAAAACTTTTGACAATCAAAAATTCGTTAAGATGCTACAAAATATGAAATCGATAATAAAACAAATTCCAAATTCCAAATTAGGACTACCAAATGCCCATGTCCATTTGAGGATTAAGTTATTCAAAAGTTGATGTCTCTAGGTTCAGTCGTTTTATCACAATGAGAGAAACATACATAAATATACGCAGATTCTTCATTATTTAATTTCTTTAAATATAACACAGGGCGATAATATTTGGTGGAAACAATTCCAAAATAGATACGCCATTTATAGTGATTCAACGTGAAACCCAAAAAGAAATTAATAGCCCTTCATGTCTAGCGCCCTTTGGGCTATTGATTTTAGTGAGTCAAGCTAGCGCATTTTTTTTTAAATTAACATTTCTAATTAAACATCCCAGGATTTAAATGCAATGTTATTTAAATAAATCTGATTAAAAATGAAAAGATATTTATAAGAACTGTGTTTATCGCTTTTCAGTCACTTAGTTTGTTATTCGATAAGAAAAATATTAAATTTGAAAAGTTAAATATATTACGCTTTATTAAATGTCGACAGCCTAGTGAGTGGACGTAATTTATGTAAGGTAGTGTAAACACACTGCATTAAATAAGGGCTGCGAGGTATCCGTATTGGGTGAAGGACTACGTGTATTAAAAATTCGGAAGCACTAGGTGTAGTCGTGTTTCCACAGTGCGAGGAACATACATACATACACACATGCATCCAGATTTTTCATTATTTAATTTTTTTAAAATAATACATCTCGATAACATTTGTTGGTAAGAATTTGATTAGTGATTCGAACACAAAGGTCATATAGACAAAAAATGAATTTTGAGACCATTAGCAACACTGGTGCTGAAAAATATACAAAAGTACTTCATGTATTGAACACTCCTCATTGTTTCTCTATATATATTGATATAGTAGAGCTGATCAGATGTGAAACTTTTGACAAAAGTACATATTATTAACAAACTGGTATATAATACTCGGGCTATTACTACTGGTCTAGAGTTAAGTGTAAGTATAGCAGTTATTTAATAACGACTGTCGTGCGAACAATTTGTTTGCAATAGTTTGAAAATGTTACATTTTTCTCTTCAAGGGTTCGGGGATTTGGAGTGAATAACGACGGCGACACTTGATGAAGTATCAAAACACACTTTAGTGGCCAGTATTTTACAAGACAGCTCCAAAATGACGCTTACAGTCGTCGAAGAACTACTATAAACACGCTGAGACAATCAGCGACACAGCCTTCAGACTATCAGGCTGTAACGGTGCAGACAGCTTCACGGCAAAGCACAGAGTACTGCTCCCGACTCTGCTCAGTCGTTCTCGGAACTCCGCGTACTCTCGAGACTGACTCTCCACGCTAGAACTTGCGATGCACTCGACGATACGCTAGAGTACAGCTCCCGACTCAGTTCAGTCGTTCCCGAAGCTCAACACTAAGATAAGACTCGACGATGCACTATCTCGCGATACACTAAGAAACGCTCCCGATGTAGTCGAGGACCAGCTAGACACTCGCTTACTGACTATCAGCTCGCTAGACGAAACGCCAACTAACTCTCCGCGTACCAGCAGGGTTTATATAGCTTTTGGTTTGTATTCGAGAACGTTCTGGGCTAAACCAGGAAGAATTCGTTCTAGAAGGTTCTCCATGCGTCTATAGCATATCGCCAATTTTGTCGCCAAATGGGCGATTTCTCGCCAAACGTGGCAACCATGCCTTTCCTTACCATTTAATGGCAACCCTAAATCTGCTTTGCGGGGAAGCTATCTTACCGCACCTGGACATTTCGTAACAATAATAACAATTCAGAAGCTCAGCACGTTATATATTTAAATTTATTTGGGCTTACCAGACTGGATTGTGTTCCATGGATGAGTTGAAGAATTGAGTTCAGTTCGTACGGCTACTCTATTATTTACAAAGGAAGCACAGTGAATATTATTCAGTTCCTTCTAAGGAAGTGAGAGACTGTTTAGAGAATAATAGAGTTCATGTGTTTTCATCTTAATAATGTTACTGTTAAAGCGTTTTTTTAAAAATTCTCTGCTGGAACAAAGAATTACTAATAAAAAGAAAAAAATCTTAAATGTTTCAGATTTTTAAATTACGTCCAAAGGGGCGTTTTTTACGTTTTGTATGTTACCTTTATTTATTAAATATCATGTTCTACGCACTCAAAACCATAAAATTCAGTTCAACAGCAATATCGCAAAATAATTTTAAAATGAGCATATCTTTAGAATTTTGATACAGAATCTCGTGCGCTGGAGATAAAAATGCTTATTTTTTGTACAGTGTTGCCATTGCTTGCTTTGAAATTGTCGAATTTGTTAATCCAAAATTAGTTGAAGTGTTAGAAAACATGGAATCGATAATAAAACAAATTTCAAATTGAAATTAGAGTTTCCACGTGCTAATATTCTATGGATGATTACGTTATTCAAATTTTGATGGCATTAGGTACTTTATCACAATGCCAGAAACATACATAGGGCTCTAATATTTGGTGGCAATAATTTTAAAAGTGATTCGCCGTTTATAGTTTTCATCGTAAAATGCCGAAACGAAATTAATAGTTCTTCAGAGCAAATAGCCCCTTTCGACTGAAAAGCCTACTCTGATTGCGAGGAAATATTAAACTGTAAACGGTTAAATATTCGCTATAACCGATTTCGATCAGAATATAACGAAGGACATAAAATTGGTGACTTTAAAAAAATGGATTATGCATATTGAATTGGTGAACCTTCCTTGCTGGCATCTTCTGGTGCTTAGTTTTATTCCTGTTTGTAATTCTAAATTTCTTACTGCAATGCTTCGTATTTTTTAGCCTTGTATCCAACAATCGCCTGTTTGTGGATTTTCTCGAGCAACAAAAATGAAAACCATCTTTGAAAATATTCTGAAACGTTTAATTAATTCCACATTACTTAATACATACTAACAATTTCTTCAAAGACATATCATTGATGATACTTAGTTATTGTTTACAAAGTTATAATATAACACTTTTAAGTGTATTAACAGTATATTTTTGCTCACTGAAATATAGAGACACCATCTCAGTCCACCTCGAAATGCATAGCTTCATATAAAGAGTATCAGTCTAAAGATGAATTTTCCATAATGCTAAGTAAATAGTTAGACGAATAAAATAAAATTAATATAAATGAAATAAAAAAAGATCTATCTGAAAGCTTTCAGATTTTATATTACGCCCAAAGAGTCGTTTATTTAAAGTTTGGGGTTACATTTATTTATTAAATATCATGTTCTTCGCACTTAAACCATAGAATTTAGTTCAACAGCAATATCGCAAAATAATTTTAAAATGAGCATATCTTTAGAATTTCCGGTACACAATCTCGCGCTCTGGAGATAATTTTTTTTCGTACAGTGTTGCCATTGCTCTCGTTGAAATCGATGAGTTTGTTAATCCAGCATTCGTTAAAGTGTTACAAAATATGAAATCGATTATAAAACAAATTTCAAACTCCCAAATTCGGGCTTCCAGATGCCCATATTAAGTGGAACTTTACGTTATTCAAAATTTGATGGGTTTAAGTACCGTCTTTTAATCACAATGCGAGAAACATATACATATGAATGTATTATTCAATTTCTATACATATACATATGCAGATTCTTCATTATTCAATTTCTTTACATATAATGCAGGGCTGTAATATTTAGTAGCAACAGTTGGAAAAGTGAACCGATATTTATAGTGAACCAACGCAAAATGGCAAAACGAAATTAATAGCCCTTCTGGGCTAACGCTTTTTGGGCTAATAATAAAATAAATTTCACATACGTTTTTAAATTTGGATTTTTTAAGTTTTTTGTTTCAGAATAATAAACCAGATTGACAAGAAAACTCTATAAAGCTGTAACAGATATAGTATTTAAAATGAGCTCGCTAGAACCGTTAGAGTAACATATTTTATCATTAAATCTCACGTCTCAGGATCCTCTTCTTTTTCAAAAAGACAAGAAAGTTTGCATTTTGTATAGATAACACATATTTTTCCTGACCCTATAGTTTGTTATCTTCCCTAAGATGGTTTGAAAGCTTATTTAGTGAGATATCTTCCCATACTAAACTCATTTTTAAAATTAGTTAACTGCCTTTTTCTGAGAAATTAATTTTGGACATGCTTTTCGCTAATCATCTTTTCTTAACAAGCTCATTTTTAAACCCTGGGTAAGGATGAGTGAAAGTTCTGTTTACACAAATTTAGTAACATTTGAAGAAAAATTTAAATCTTGATAAAGCTAAAGAACTTTTAGTTCACAAACTTTTATAAGAAATTAAAAGAAAATACAGACCATTTGAAGCTTTTTTTCAGAACAAAATTAAAGAAAAAACAAGATTTACTTATGTAATAGTTTTTATATTAATTTTATTTATTAAATAAATTTAATCTAGCGATTTTTTGGTAATAACATTATTTATAAAAGGATCGAAAGTTAAATTTTAAGGTATGTTTCTATAGCTATCTGTATATATAAAGAAGAATGTCTTCTTGTGTGTTTGTTTGAGATTACCTCAATCACCAGATATCCGCAACAAACTTTCTATAATTCTTTCCTGGACCCTGGAAACGGTCGACGTCCACTTTTGTCCAAAAAAGAGTAGGTAAAATTCTAATTATAATTAAAACTTCTGAAAACGCTAATTTTCGCCCTCCTCCGAGTGGCGACAGTCTCGCAAGCTAGAGATAAATATCTGCTTTATTTCGAGAAGTGTTGCCACAGCTCACTTTCAAGTCTCACAGTTTGTTAATAAAAAATGTCTAGGTTTTACAACAAAATAAAAACAGCATTGTCAAATATTAAATACTATTATTCCCGATTCCAAAAATTCGCAGGAAGCTATTTAGACTGTTACCATCTTCGTACGACTTTAATCAGCCGAGATATTAATTAAAAACTCTGAAAACATTAATTTTCACACTTATTTTTTCCGAGTGGCAATAGTCTCGCTCGTTGAAGGTAAAAATGCTTTATTTCGAAAAGTGTTGCTACTGCTCGCTTTCAAATCGTAAAGTTTTTAATGCAAAATGTGTACATTTTGCAAAATCTGTATATATATAAAAGAATGTCTCTTTGTGTGTTTGTTCGCGTTATTGATTTCTAATCAATTATGATAAATTTTTGCCACATTTAATCGATTAAAATTGTATATAGGTGAAATATTGGATGGAACCTGAGCTTTTATGACCATTTGATTAGAAAGATGAAAATCATTAAACATTGCGTACCATTGTTGCATTTTTTGCATCGCTATGAGAAAAGTTTTACAGTGGTATCGTTCTCTGTGTCGTTAGATATACACTTTCAGTCTAACTTACCTGGCTTAGAATACTTCCGCTAGAATATATAAATTTCATAACAAACAAGTGCTATTGTATCTGGGACCACAATTCTGGGCTGATCAAGGTACAAATGGTTTGATTTATTTAATTATTATATTTTTATGGCAAAGTACACGAGTATTACCCACCGAAAGGAAGAAATGGCTTCATGAAGAACGTTTTAAGGTAAATCAGCTTGTATGTACGTTACACATGCGAAAAACTATGAAAATGTCCTTTCAATCAGTCGTTCGCAGAGATCTGAACTTGATTTCAGCTACCAATTCTGAGCGGACTAAATCACTTTGCCACTGGTGGGCTGAGCAACGTTAGACTACATACTCATTGGAATGAAAATGTTCGAAAGAAAATGCCTTTCTGAGACATACAATATTACACTATCTCAATTTTAGTTTTATCCCTGTCGGGAATTTTGGGCCTTGCGGCATATTTTGAAAATCGACATTATTACATTTTTATTACATTTGAAACACTGTAACGCTTGCGAAAATGTCTCTTTTTTTAAAACTGAATGTCAGTAAAAACTACCAGCAGATGACAGGTAATAGAGCTGAACATTGGTGATTCGGCCTCAATTTAAATCCTTGCAAACTGATTAGCTGCAAGGTTTTTTTATATTTTCCTCATTAGCTCCCTTAGAAAGCCCTACAAGAAGGCGGCCCTCCACCTAAGTAGGTAACCACCGTGTATTTTGCCATACTTCAGATAACCTAATTTAATTATATTCTTTACAATGATAAAATTATCTAGCTTGTCTAAAATAATTACGGGTCTAAAATAATGACACTGGCCCAGTTCTATTCCTTATATTATAAAAATGTATGTAGTAATTTATATTTTATAATACTATTTTATATATTTACTTTATTTTATTTACATATATTATATATTATAATAATTTATGTATTGTAAATTAATTTATAATATATGTAATAATTTATGTATTATAATAATGTCTAAAATAATAACACGGGCGCAATTCTACGCCTTATACGGAATTAATTTTAAGCTGAATTATTTTTAATGTTTTCTCATTCGTTCAAAGACTTTTTAATTAGGCAAAGGTAATCTTGAGTTCGATTGTAAAATACTATTTCATTTTCGTAGGAGATTTCCATAGAATTCCATTTCAGCTATTTCTAAGTACTTTTACTCTTCTTTCTCTCTTATAACATTAATTTACCTGATCCTGGTGTTATTTTGTTCTCGTTATTACAATTAAAAAGTTATTTTCTAGCATTTATATCACCCTTCTTTTAATTTGCAATCGTAATAACATAGAGATTTACTGAACATTCTGAAATGAACTATTTTCTAAATTGCAATGCATATTTTATGCAATGTAAGTATGCAGTACAAGTATTCGAGGTGCATTCAAAAATATATATTTGTATGTATAATGAGATAAAGCTGTAAGTCCATTAATAATTACAGGAATTTCTGAGAGCTATCAAATAAATCCTATGTAATTATTAATTTGGATCCTATTTTGTCATGTTAGCGTCCTGAAACTTTTATTTAATTAATATTGCCATTTGGTTTGAATTCCAAACTAGCAGTATTTAATGTGTCATAAGTCAAAGGAATATTCAGATAAAATCTAAATTATGTAAAAGTCAAAGCATCAAGAAGTACTACATAGATAATCTGCTCCATTATGTACAGCTACTCGAAACACTATCGCCAGAAAAGGCGATTCACCGGCTTCATATTGCAACCCCGGTAGATTTATCACATGGACTTGTGGCACGACCGTAGCTCCATCTGACGACGCAGAAATGCGATACATGATTTTCACTTTAAGGGAAAAGCCTGTGGATTATACAACATTATCGATTCAATTTAAAGCTGTCCGACGTTTGCGGGACAATTGAAATTAATTGCGGTGAATCTTTCAGGTTATTAATTTTACCTGTATTTACCAGCGAAAACACGCGAGGGGAACTATTTTGCAAATGGAGGAAATTAATTTTCAATTAATAGCTCTTATATCCATACTCAGGATTAAGCGAAATTCTGCTTCGCATTTTAAATTCACTCTTCATATCGAAAGCTGAAATAGCATTTTTATAAATAATTGGTATACAACCTGTTCATTTCCAGCCATAATTCATTCCATCCCTCAATCCGATGAAATATGTTTTCGTGAGCATTACCGAATTTCAAAAAGGTGCGGATAATTTTGCATAGCGTATGTCATTTATTATTAATCAAATATATGCACAAGAGAGAGAAATTTCTCAAAGTGGTAGAAATGTGGAGGTTTTTCTTGTTCCTTAGTATGCTATTCCAGAATATTATATTATTTATATATTACCTGGAAAGAAAGAAACTTGCATTAACAAAGTTCGTATTAATCCAGTTTTTCACTGATCCAATTTTTAAAATCCTCTTATTAACACTAATTCAGTTTTCCCACTCCCTTACTGTAGATATACATGGAGATGGTTCACATATTTCGTTGCGCCTCTCTTTTTTGCACATTTACTATTTTTGTTTATTTATTTATTCTTGTAATCAATATCTTAATAGAGACATAAAATAAAAAAAAAATTTCCTCCTTCTCTAATAAAATTTGGTAATTTTGTATACCGTCTAGAGCAAGTGAAACATTATTTTTTATATTTTCGGAAGGGACTTTAATCTGATTAAATCTCAATAGTAACAAGGTAGAGTTAATACACTGCCTGTATGCTTCGCCGTCCCTTTTCCCGTCGACTTTACACTGCCTGTATGCTTCCCCGCTCCTTTTTATGGGATAAGCATACCCCATAAAGCACGAAAAGGTATATTCACGGAGCACTAATAGTTTGACTTAGGTCGGAGTCAGACGAACGGATGGTAATGGAGATTTCGTGGCTTTGTTCATGTGTGACGTAAAAGGACTTAAATTACCTTAGCGAAATCCTCCACGAAACCATTTATCCTCTTAGTCGGATAGTCGTAATGTGCTTTACCTTGTTCAATTAAAAAAATTCCTTCGAAGTGTGGTGTATTTTACCGAAAACTAATTGCGATGGAAATTGTCTCCATCGGCGGGGACATTGATCTGATTAAATCTCCACAGCTGTAGTCTAAAGTTAACATGTAAAGTATTTCTCCCGCCTTCTTAGCATGCGTTCGGGGTGTAATGGTCAGTATTCGAGATGTCCGAGGTTCGAGTCCCGGCGAGGGTATTGCTCATTTTTTACGTCTTTCAGCATCAAAAATCCTAATGTCTCTACAAACACATTGCCTATATACTTCCCCCCCCCCTTCGTTTAAAGCATACCCCAAAACACGAATAAATATAATCACAGAAAACTAACAGCTTGTAATAGGTTCGATGCCAGGCGAGCGGGTGTTTGTCTATGTGTGACTTAAAAAAAAAGTTAAATTACCTTAAAGAAATCCTCCACGGAATCATCTCCTCTCAGTCGGGTAGTCGTTATTCAATTAAACAATTTCCTTTGAAGCGTGATGTATTTTACAGAAAAATAATTTTGATGGAATTTGTCTTCAGTTTGAAAGACTTCACTGAAATTTCTTTTGCTACATTTACATTATGCTATGCCTTACTGAATAATGTATTTATCTAAATAATTTATAGAGAGTGGAAACAAAGTGCATGGAAAAGTGGAATCACATGAAAATAAGAAACACCAGAAAATCTGTGAATCTGTGTCAAAATGAACTGAAGAAAGCTTTTCAAATTATCATTAAAGACTGAGGCGTAACCTGCTTTATGAATAGATGTGATGTATAAATACTTAGCAGATTTGAAGCCATGATTCACAAAAATTAAAAAAACATAACTTTTCAGGCAATAATTCAGCAAATTCAAACAAATACTGTACACCTGGTCATTAAAAGAGTAACACTGCAAAAGGAAAACCGTAGAAATTAGCAATGTTATATTTATTGTAAAGGATGAAACATTTAGAATCACAGTTACTTTAGTTACTTTCGACTTAACAACATATTAAATCAGTATCTCACGTGCACCACAGGCAATAATAATTACTGTCACATGATTTAGGAAGAATAGGAAAAGACGCTTCGTGTATATTGAATATTAGATTCCTTCACGTTTTCGAAATCAAAATTGTCGTAATCACGTGTAATCCGCGGAGAACCAAATATTGTGTGACCATTAAATTGCGAACCTCATGTTATAGTTACATATGCATATATATGTAAGATTAAGAAAATTCAGATAAAAATTATAACTTAAAATATCTCTTAATTGCTCATTTTTAGAGTCCCCAAGTTGTTAGATTGTCGAACGAAAATTTTGCAAAATCTCTTGTCAAAAATAGTTCCAGTTCAATAAAAGTTCAATAAAAGTCTTTCAAATTTTTGTTGCTGAAAATGTTCCACTATAATTCAAATTGAGCTGGCAACTTTTATGTAGAACTGTAATACTCAATTTATGATTAATAGAATAAGTTCTTATTATGAATAAGCATATTTAATACAATAGAGCCTCTTAGCGTCGCTGATTCCCGTGCCAAAGGGCTCGGGTTCGAATCCCGGAGAAGGCATGGATGTTTATAAATGTATAGTGTCGGTGCGGCATGGCTGCACTTTAAATATTCGGCGAGCCAAAAGTCCTCTCATGTGGTTCGGTGGAAGGGCAGAGGGGTTGGAGACCCTCGGATCCGTCCCCCCTGGGGTGCTCTCCTTCAGAATTCGGACGGAACGGACGGAACGGAGCCAAATCGTACTGTCACCTGTTAGGTGCTTAAGGCCAACGACAGGCGTAACCTAGCGCTCCTTGAAACGAGAATTTTCGTGGGCTTAGGCTAACTCTGTCAGACAAGTGAGCATGAGCAACAACAATACAATATAAAATTCAAGATAAAACATAATAACATAATGTAATACCAAATAACACAATAGTACTTTGACGATTAATTGGCATGAGATATATTTGAAATGTCAAGTGATTTTGTGATTCTTCAAAGGTTCCCGGTATCTTCTGCTACGTAATTGATATTTTCAAATACTCAGTCCACGCGCGAATGCAAAAATACTATCTTTCCTAGTCAAGCACTCATCTTTCATCAATTTACTACAAAGAACTAAATCGTATCATCACATATATACACAGAGAGAGAGAGAGAGAGAGTTATAGATATTTATATCTCCATTTTATGTAACATGTGGTGCACAGTAAAAGGCAGTCGAAGAATGGGGCAACCATCAAAAACTCACGCCATAATGCACACCACTTCGAACTGTTTTGCTACACTACTTCTACGAATAATATTTTGTAATGTCATTATACGATCCATAAATGTAATACCTATATGTTATATGTCCTTCTAATAGAATTACGAAATGAATAGATAGGATTCTTCATTTCGGGAAGATGTCATTCTTGATACTTCATTCTATATTCCCATTTTTATCCCTATAATTTGTACAATGGCACATCAATTTCGTAGAAATATAATTTGCTGTATCGGTAGGCTATAAAATCTGCCCCCCCCCAAAAAAAAATAACAAAATTCAGAATTCATTGTTAAGGCTTGCGAATTTTTTAACAGACCAAAGCTTTAGACATCTAGTCATAAAAATGGCTAGAAAATGCTGTTTAAGCTCTTTCATTTCGTATTCTCCTGTCTCATACAGGGTAGTTGTCAAAAATACTGAAAAAATGTGATTTTATTTATTTCTATGCAAAAAGACACACAGCAAACTCATTGATGTAAAATGAAAAACACAATAATCCAAGTTCATCATTTCGTCATTACAATTTTTTATCGTGAGCATTAATTCTGATACAGTAGACATCTAGACACTCAAGCTTAGCTTAAAATATCTTCAGAAATGGATCTTTTTGCTTCAGAGATGTCTTCCGTCTAAGAAAGAGAGAGTTCATAGAACGCATACGATGATGAGGTAAGAAACGTGAATAATGGCTTCTTCGTGTCCTGTCAGTATGGTTTTGGTGCCTACTTTCATGTAAAAATAAATAAAATTTTATTGTCTATTAATTTTAAATCACCTTGCATTTCTTCAAGCGAAAAGCTGTTGGCCCATTAATTTTCCTATGTGATGCGCTGGATTTCATTTATGTGATCTAAATAAACCTCTCCCATATCAGAAAGAGTCCAACTTGATAGAATGCAATTTTTCTAGTAGCGTAATTTTAACTTCTAAAATGCTTTTTAAAAAGGCCTATATAAATACTGCACAGCTTATAGTTTACTTTAAGCGCTTTCTCTGTATATTTTAGAGTATTTAAGTAAAGGTATATTGAGGTATTGAGCATAAATTCAGTTCCTCTTCAAATGTTTTTACGAGATAAATTTTTCTAATTCAAACTGCTTTATCTTTGATGCTCTCTAGAGCAAATGATCTCCATCATTTGATATTTGTTTTAAAAAAATATCAAAGAACTGTATTCACGAAAACATAGAAATTAAAGCAAACTCTTTTATTTTTTTTTAATCTTAAGTCAAACTAAAACATTCTGAAATAAGACCAAACTATAAATTTGAGTAAAAGTTTTATACCCTTCAAAGGACATTTCTTGGAATTAACATTAGTTTTAATGGATGTTTCCTTCCAACTGATTTCTATAAAATTACTATTGAGAGCCCATTTACTTTGACATCAAAAGCGATGAAATATTGCTGCTGAATGAATCCGAAGTGGATTCATTAGGAGAACTTTCATGGGACACTGCCCGAAGCATTTTGATAAATTTTCTTTTGAATTTTGCTTCGGTTTTGGAAATGAATGCTCACATTTATCTAAGGAAACAGTCGAATTCTCTACGCCTTTCAAAATGAAATATCACAGCATGGCGAATTTATCTTTGTTCTTATAAATCTAAACACAGAAAGGGATTTAATGGATAAAATTATCACCTTTTATCGCAGATGCGAAATTCCTAACTAATGTTAAAATGTAGGGTTTTTTACCTTGCATTTTTTCTTTAAGCTTGTGCTCAATCTGGTAATTCAAATTTGAGTCTAGTCATAATGTATACATTATTTTATGCCGTCTTTTAAGAAGTCGCGTTTCCTTTTAGAGTGATAAGGTGAAAAATTAACAAAATGCATTAATTAATAAAATATAAAACGACAGTTTTAATTCAGTACAGAAATGCGGAACTTGTAATATTACATGGTCCTTTTATTAATAAAGGATTTCTAATTCATTAAGATTGTGGAGTTTTATTTATTTTCCTAACAGATAATTTTATTTTGGAAACAACCTATCCTTTACACTGTCATTTTCCAACCCACGTTTTCTTGCCAGAATGAGATTTCAGTCTCGCCCTTTACGCAAATTAGGGTAGGATTCTGATGTTTAAGCTGAGGTCTGAGTTACTTCGGACAGAGCGTGTATTGGCCACTCTGTTTCACTACTACTAAAAGCTTGCTATTTCACTGCCGTGCATACTAATTGTCTGTTAGTCTATGTCGGTGGCATTAGCCAACTGCGAGTTAAATAGCTCTGTGAAGCTTCGGATGATTATTCAATTTATATTTAATTTTAATTTTACGTTTTATTTTTTTAGTTACTGCGAAAGGTGTTGCCATGATACTGTAAGGAAGAGAATTACCTTCTGTAAACTGTTCGAGTGAATAAAATGATTCTTTTACCCTTCTTCTGGTGTAGTTACTGAAACAATAGAACTTAGCGCAATGTGGCTTCATAGTTCTAGTACGATCTAACATCAAGAAACTCTAATTTAGCTGGAATCTAATAAAGTTTCTAAATGTCGGTTGTTTTTTTCATCTATAACATGTTGCCTGGTTGGATTCTGGGGACTATTATTAGGGAATCCCAAGTAACAAATAGTATCTAAACTCTCAAATCCCTGTAATAATTTTAACACATTCCTAGCAAAATATCCAAAGTAAATAGAAGTTGATAAAATAATAGCTTTCGCCATTTTGTAATTCTGCATAAGAGCAATAAAACCTCTGGACATTCCTACCTCACAATGGCACTACGAGTTTAGACTGCTGAAATATAATATTTACATTAAAAAATACTGCAGATCAAAAATGCCATCAACTTAACTCCGCAACCAGTGGGGAGGTTTGGGAGGTAATGCTTACCTATCTTTTGAAATGGAGATGCTTGGAGCGTAACGAACCATGAAAATAATCATACAGCTGCAATTTATTATGTTATAATGCAGTCTCCATGAATCCAATTAAGCGCATTCACTTATTTGATACGTTGAGTAGTTAATTAGAGATTAAAATCATGACTCCCTCCCAGAAAAAGCTTGCAAATTGGCAATCCGTTTCTAACTATATAATACGTTTCTAGAGTAAGTGAGAAAGCGGCGACAAACCGGTGGAAATATTGCAGGAAATGTAAAAGTATTTTCCTTGAATAATCTTAACCAGTAGATTTCATGAAGTACACATATTCTTTAGGGACTTTTCAGAGCCAGCTTGTGCGCTATTTAAATTATGAAGACTGTAAACTTCATTAATTTTAAGTTTATGCATTATCTTTAATCCATTATACAAAATCCAGTTTATCCATTGTACAAATTCCAGTGTATCCATTGTACAAAATCCAGTTTATTCATTTTCCAAAAATCTTGGGTACTGTAAACACGAAAGGTGCCGTCAGTCAAATTTTAATAATTTGGACTAAAAGAAATTCCTTTACTCCTTTTCCCTGTTTCTGTGGTATTTATAAGACACAATGAAAAGTCACTAGCTGTCTTTTAGAGGTCTGGTCTAATTGTATGCTCCCGGAGAAGACCAGATCCTACAAGCTTTATTCCAGCATTTAAAGATATCATAAGAGAAGAAATAATCTCGCGTTCTTCAATCGATTGTATTACTTCACATCATGCGGAAATAGTTGACATAGCAGGTGGCAAGTGAAAACATGCAGCTGAAAGTCCTCAGCTTTGTAAAAATTCCTTTCTTGGACGCGCGCATTCTTTGAATGGAGCTTTCGACAAACCTTTTTCTTTTAAGTTTTTTTTCTTTTCTTTTAAACAATATTGATAGAGGAAAACTCTCTGCTTTCAATATTTTTTCAATCCTATATTCTCGCAAATTACTTCAAAAATTTTAGAGTTGACTTTTAATGAAAATGCCTTTTAGTTTCTAAATGGTTATCACAAGTTAAATTTAAAGAAGAGAGCGATAGGAGAATAGTATTAAAATTAAAACATTTTTACTAAATTCTTTTAAGCTAGATTCTTTTAGAAACGGCTTGGGTAAGCCTGCTTAGTGCCGGTCATGAGTAGATTCTACTGTCTGTTTTATCATTCCAAATGACCTCTTTGGACTCACAATCGGATTTCAGATTCTATATTAGTCTCAGAAATTCCTTCCATTGTATCACCATCTACAATTTCCGGATGCTGCCAACAAACAACAGTCACTTCCGGAGAAACTGCCTGAGCTAAGAAAAAAAACATAGATGGTAAAGGGTATATAATTAAATTTATGCGTCGTATGAATGAAATATTTTACCTTTAACATAAACAGAAATTAAGATAGAGGTGGAACGACACATACTCAGTTCTTTGTTAACTAGGTTGCAAATTATGCGGATTAAGCTTATTTACTGTGTTAAAAAGGATTAAGCTTATTAAAAAAGGATTAAAAAGGATTTAAAAAAGGATTATTTACTGCGTAATGATGGAAAAATTACTGTCACAAAACGTCAATGAAAACAAAACTGCCATCAAATGAAATTATTCTCCAAATTTAATTGTTGAAATTGAAGATAAATTGCTAGTATAGTTCGACCGTCTCAAGCGCAACCCTGGCTGGTATTCTGCCAAAACACATAGACTCGTCCAAAAGGGGCGTTATTACTTGCTGCGACGTGAAACGTCAGGTGAAAATCTTCCCTTCTCCGGAAAGAGATATGCTGGAGAGAAAGAAAGTCCTCTTCCTTCCACCCTATTTTGAGAATAATTCGGTCCGAATGGCGCATGTGTGTTTGCGCTCATGGTCACGGATGAGGCAGTCGAACTATAGCAGTTTTGTGTTATGGGTTATTGTTCTGCCGTATTTCAGATTCTTTGAATTAATCGTGATTCTGTGTTCCCCATGAACCTCTTTCTAGATAACATCACACTTTTTTAGGAGGCGACTGTAAATTGAATCATAGCTTTTAGGAATGATTAAAGTAATAATTGTGGTGAAAGAGATCCAGTGGATTCTAAAACTTTCTTCCTCTCAGATGCTGATATATGTAATACCTTCATTTAAAGTATTTCGTTAGTGACCTTTTCTTTCTACCTTGCAATAAAAGAAGATGGAAATGTTTAATATGTCGGTAACATGCCTACAATCGACTAGTTTTACTCTTTGCATTTTCCCCCATCTTCGACCTTAGAAGATTCGTTTCTCATGCCCATCTGTACACTAATGCAGCATTATAAAAAAGTCACTAACATTTTCTAAAAAATAATGAAAGAATCTTGATTTTTTATTGCAAAATAACTAGTTTCCGGCTGGACTGGCCTGTATGTTTAACAATATGTTATCAGGTTACTCTGTTAAGATCTATTACTGCCGTTAAAAGGAGGTTTGTACACCTTAGAACCCTTAAGATCTTCGAATAAGTTACTGTTGCAAGAATCTGGATAACTCATTTATTTTAAAAGGAATTACTTCCAACTTTTACAGCTGACTACATAATATAGCTGCTTTGGGAGCTAGTGACCAGAAAGTTTGTGTTGCCACAAATATTTTTTAGTCCAAAGGGATTTAGTCCCGAAGGACTATTACTTTCGTTTTGCGATTTTGCGTTGATTCACTCTGAATGCCCGATTCACTTTATTCACTTTTGCCACTAAATGTTATCGCTCTGCATTAAAGTTTAAAAAATGAAAAATCTGCATAAATGTATGCATGTTATTATTATTATTATTTTTGACGTAGCTTTCTCTTCAAAAATCGTCTGCGAGCGTTGCACGGGAAAATAAAAAGGAATTTTAATTACAGTTCTAAATAAATAGCCAAATAAATGTGAAATTCGTAACAATATTCTCTAAAACTTTAACGAATTTTTCATTAACAAACTCAAAGATTTCAAAGCCAGCAATACCAACGTTGTACAGAAAAACATTTTTATCTCCAGCGCGTGAGAGCGTGTACCGAAATTTCTAAAGATATGCTCAATTTAAAATTATTTTGCGATATTGCTGTTGAACTGAATTTTATGGTTTAAGTGCGAACAACATGGTATTTAACAAATAAAGGTAACACACAAAATGTTAAATAAACGTCCCTTTGGACGTAATTTAAAATCTAAAACATTTCAGATTTTTTTTCTTTTATTTATTTTTGTTTTTATAATTTAATCTGCTTTGTGGCAAAAGTTTTTATGCGTTCACGTCATGTTTCTACCATGCGAGCAGTTTAAAACATTCTGTTGCATAATTTAATTCCATATTTAATATGTAGCTTTTATAACATTTGAAAACTACTGTGAACTAAAAATCCTAAGAATTTCGTGTTAAATTTTTAGTTTATCTGGAGTTGAGTTTATAAAATGTATTTTATTAGAAAAATCTGTAATGCTTTCATGTATAAAATTTTTTAATATTAAAATATTTATCAGATTTTTGGTTCAGTTAGAAGATACAGTCTATACAAAGCATTCCGTCAAATTTCAACTATTTACCATTAGCCATTTTTAAGATATCATGCGCGCAAGGTGGAAACATAATGTGAACGCATAAAACATTTTGTCATAAAACAGATTAAGTTATAACAATATTTGTGGCAACACAAACTTTCTGGTTACTAATTCCCAAAGCATCTATACTATGTAGTGAGCTGTAAAAAGATGAAAGTAGTTGCTTTGAAATTAAATAAAATTATCCCAATTCTCGCAACAGTAACATATTCGAAGATCTTAAGGGTTTTAAGGTGTACTACTCCCCTTAATGTAAATAAGTATATTTCTCAGAAATATATACAGTTAGAAAAATTCTTACTTTATAATAAAGAAAACCTTTAAATACGCTTCACTTTACTGAGTAAAACATTTGCCTAAAAGTTAAAGGGATCTCGTAAGACAAATGAAGGCAACTAAAACATTCTTAAAGGAAGAAATTGATCAATAGACATGTTATTTGTTTGATAAAGCCCAAGCTTTTGAGTTCAAAAGTGCAAAATGCAGTTCCTGTATATCTGAAATTTGTTCAAGTGAGGGTATTTCTGATGTGGACATAAATGGAAGAATCGACGGCTTGGAAAGATTGTTGCAATTGATGAGCCTCAGACACTACAGAAATTCGATATCTAGGTTGCTGTGAATTTACATACTGTCGAAATACCTAGCGGCATCTGTAAGACTCCTGAAAAATCTTACTCGGAGATATTTGGAGTTTTCTTTTATGACTTCGCTGTGACAGCAGAGGCAGAAAAAGCTAAGCGATAATTATTATCTTACTAGTCAAGTAAAATTTTCATTTTGCTTCCGGGGAAGATTTGAATTTTCGGCGGTAAAATCATAGACATTTTTACAGCATTGCTATGTTAGCAGATGAGGTAACGATGCTCTTAAAATCACGTTCTTGATCGAAAAATGTAAGTTAACAGAATAAAAATAAATGTCAACAACTCCTACCACTAAATAAATAAAATTCTTTAAAATTAAAGCCTAGAATTTTCTATATCAGCAATATAAAACTCAACCAGAATAACGCATATCTTAAAACTTCTTTGCAGCAAAAATGTGTTGATAAATAATTGATTTACGGTACTGATTACATATTAAATTCTAAATATCTTTGGAAATAAATTCATTTGAAAATACCTGCCATATACCTTCAGTTACTTCGGAAGTATAAAGTGTAAGTAAAATGTCTATTATTAAATGCGGAACTTGTATGGCATTTTCATATATAGGTAAATACTTTGTAGAGACATTAGGTTAATTACAAGCAGGAGAGATGGAAAATATGCGTTGCCTTCGCCGTGGATCGAACCACGGAAATACCGGCTCAGTGTGCTGACCGTTACACCACGAAGGCACGCTAAGAATGTAAGAGATATACCTTATAACTTGTCGAGAGTGTTAATTTTTGGCTAATTCATGTAAATTAACCCACATCAGTGCATGAGCACTTTAACATTCAACTTTTTTTCTCAGAATATTCTATTAGTGCAGCTCTCATTGCTTCATCATTTGGCGAGACTACAAATTCCCCATTGCTGACACAGCTTAGTTTGTTTGCAAACTCAAGTTCATTCGGGTTCAAATATTTAATGTGTCCAGCCATTTTTTAGTGAACGAATAAGTGTGTTGTGTTTTGAACTCGGAAGATCTACCGCGGATTCCTGCATTCTTTGAAAGAAGTAGCGAGACCGTTCTTGGACTAAGCAGAAGTAGAAAGCCACATTCGATTCTTTTCGTGAGCTAGCTTTAGTTGTTTTTTTTTCTTCCAGTATAGAAAAAAAAATGTTAGATCTTGATACTATAAGAGTTCAAGTTCTCCTCTACATCAATCTTCTTCATTCAAGAGAGCTATGAATTATTAACACACAGCAGCACATATCAAAACGTATCCAGAAATCTCGTTAACACAGATCGTTAGAACAGGTTATATAATGTAAAAAGTTAAAAAAAAACATTTCATATATCATATGCTTAAAACGTTAATTGTTAAATGTATCCCCCAGAAGTGATTTCTATACATGCTTTTCAACACAACATGTATAGGAATCACTTCCGACGGTCATGAGAGCCGAAAACGTTTTTTAAACATATTATTACGTGCTCCGCGCTTAGACATACAAGGAAAGGAAGGGATGCCCCGTGGAGGACTTCTTAAGGGAAACAAGCTCGTATCCACATTACACATGGGGAAAAACACGAAAACGCCCAAGCAGGCAGCTCGTTCCCCGAGACTCGAACCCCGCATCGAACTACTAGTGTTCAGCGGCTTGGCCGCACTGGAGATTAGAAGTGGCTTACTTCAGCGAATTTGAGGTCATTGATACCAGATTGAAACTGCTTAGAACAATGCGAATCTACTGGAAGATTTATTTCAATTAAAATAAAAACACGATTTATTAATGTATGACAAATTTATCAGTTTATGACAATCTGATTAGCATTTATGGATTTTACAACTCTTTCTCAAAATTCCATATTTAAAACTAAAATTTTTAAAATGACTTATTCACTTCACGTCCTACATTCATTAACCCTTTTTTTCTACATATCAGGTAATTATCGTATTTTTCCAATAAAGTTTCTTTTTTTTCGAAATTAATTTTCTGAAGTCATTTTTTGAATCTTATTACGAAATAGTGCGCTACTGATCAAATCTGTTTCTGGAAATTATCTAAACAAGATGATTATATTAAATACCACAGATACATAACGTATTCTACGTATACATAACGATACATAACGATATACATAACGTATACATAACGATTTCTACGTATGTAAATATATTTTAAAATGAAATTCTGTTTTACTGGGTTATATCTATCTATACTTTAAATTTAAAAGTTATTTAAAATTTGTACTTTATCCTTTAAATGACAAAACTAATTTCTTTGGGCTTTAGGAATAAAATTATTTTCAAAAACCGGTTGGCCAAGTTTTTTTTAGGTAAAGATATATTATTTTGTATGATTACTATACATTCTTTTACATTATTTTTGGTCTTGCTTTAGAATAAAAATACCCAGCTAAAAAAATACCAAATTAAAGGAAAATAATAAATAAATACTTTTGTATATTACTTCGGCTGAATTTTAAAATGTTGCTAAAACTACGTATTTCTATTTGCAATTTAAATTTCTACGTTGATTCGCCATAAAATCTTTCAACAAAAACTTGATTTTAATGTCAAAATAAACAGAAAAGTTTTTACTGAAACCTTTTTTTTTAATATTTAATGAATAAAATATAAAACTTGCAATTTAAAATATTTTGTTGGTGTACGTGTAACAGCTTGATGAAAACCGAATACTAAAACTTTGAGGGTTATATTCTTTATTCGTGAAAATGGTAGCTCAAAAATGAAAATTATATGATGCGTAAATAAAAGGTTTTATATTATGGTATATTTATATTATGGTATTAAGTTTATATATTATTATATATAATAAAAGGTATTTATATTTTATATTATTTGCACTTTTGTTTACTTTACATGTAATTAAACGTTTCCATTTTATTTACATTTCTTCTATCTTAAGTCACTGCTGTTTAAGATATGAAATATATTCTTTTCTCCAAGTATAGCTTCTTAATTTAAAACTATAGAGAATCGTTTTCTAAACTTGCCAAATATGTGCGAAATTTACAGTGTGATAATGTTAGAATAATGCTATATATAACTCTAATATACATCCTAAGTCGTGCTTTCGAGACATGAAAAATGCAATTTGAATTTCGTCAATCGGCCCAGTTGAATGAGAGATATAGAACTATCACGTTTTTTTTGGGGGGGGGCGCAGTGTTCTTTATTTTTACCACGATATTTTCGGCGACGATATTTTTTTTAAATTGCGAAGTTTTGAACCGCTTTATTCTTTACCACGATTATTTGCACCACGATGTTCTAGAACTCCGATGTTTTCTCTTTGCTTTCTTTTCTACTACGATGTTTTGTGCCACGACGTTTCCTCCGCGATATTTTTACCGCGATGTTTTCGGCTATAACCAGTTTTAAGTCAGAATATGAACAAATTCGAAATAATGCGGTATTTATTATTAGATTTTTTTAACTTATTAATCTTTCTCTTCTGTCAAAAATGTTTTCGAAATATATATATATATATACGTGTGTATGACTGATTTCTTTAATGCCCTCTGGACTGAATACCTAAAAGAAAAAACGTGTCCGTAAATCTAAGAAATTTTTACAAAAGATTGCTCAATGACGGTTTATGCTTACCAGACTTAGCAGATGAGCTTATTTAAATTCAGAAATATTTTATATGAAATCGTTTGGCAGCTATCAGATTTTTCATTTCTGTTTACACTTGAATGATGTATAAACCTTAATCTATCTTATTTCTTTAAATCTTAATTTATTAATTTAATTATTAAATAGGTAAACCTTACTTTGCCTATTTAATTCTTCTTTAAACCTTAATTTATCTACGTATAAAGAAGAACGTCTGTTGGTTTGCCCTCTAATAACTCAGTCACTAATACAGCTATCGTCACCAAGCTTTCCACCGTTCTTTTCTGAGTCTCGGAAGAGGTCGTCGTCCATTGTTTTTTTAAAAAACAAGTAGCTAAAATCAGAGATATTAATTAAAATCTCGGAAAAAAGAGAATTTTTGCCCTCATTTCCGAGTGGCAACACTCTCGCAAGCTGCGGGTGAAAATCTGATTTATTTCGATAATTCTTGCCACCTCTCGCTTTCAAATTGTAGAGCTTGTTAATAAAAAATTTTTAAGTTTTAGGATGAAATAAAAATAGCATTGCCAAACATTAAATACATTATTCCCGATTTAAAAAATTCGTGGGAAGCCATTTCCGTTCCCATCTTCGTACGACTTTAATCAGCCGAAATATTAATTAAAAGCTGTGAAAGCGCTAATTTTCGCAGTCATTTTTGCGAGTGGCAACAGTCTTTCTCACTGGATATAAAATTATTTATTTCGAAAAGTGTTGCTACTGCTCGCTTTTCAAATCTTAATGTTTGTTAATCAAAAATTTGTAAGGTTTACAAAATCTCTCTCTCTCTATATATATATATATAAAGAATAATGTGTGTTTGTTCACGCTATTGATTTCTGATCAATTATGATCAATTTTTTGCCACGTTTAATCGACTAAAATTGAATATAGTTGAAATATTGACTAGAACTTGAGCTTTTACCACCATTTCATTAAGAAGAGGAAAATCATTAAAAACTGTGTGCCATTGTTGCTGATATAATGAGAGAGATTTAGCCTTTCTTTCGATCGAAATTTTTATGCGGGTTTCATATCACATAAGACTGAAAAATCTATCACTATGAATCGTATTTTTGCATCGTTATTAGAGGATTACTGAGGTATCGTTCTCTTTGTTGTTAGATGCATTACCTTCAGTCTAACTTCACGGACATCGGGTACTTCCGCTTTTTAATAATGAATTAAAGCAGATTTTGTATCTGCAGGTACACTGAACTTCGCATTGAAATAATAACGAATTTGACTTTAATATACGACAGCCTGCGTGTTTCCTGTACGGTTAAAGGAGTAATTATAAAAGATAAGTTGCAATATATGCCGTCGGTATTGAATAACTGTTCGTGAATTAAGTTACGTTTTCTGGAACGAATACTAAAATTTACTCAGTACTAATGTAAAGAAAACTTTATTCCTAAAATTCAGGGCTTTAAATGATAACAAATTGTAATTGTGCTTAAGTTATCAGGACTTAGTGTTCTGTGCATACTCTTTGCAAACATGGTGAATTACTTACAAGGTTCTTATCCTCAAAATCTAAGTCCTGAACTGGAACAGGGAGCGGAAAGTACGCTATGTTCTGATGTAACTGCTGGGCTGGAGAATAACTGCACGTGAAGGGATTTGAAATCCTCTGTTATTCACTCACTATTAAATACAAACCTCCCAATTCGGGAGAGATACAGAACGTAACAGACCAAACTTTGGTCGAACTTAACAATCAAATAAATTTAAATAAATTAAAATATAACTTAAATTAAACTTTGCTTCGCAGAGCAATTCGCGGAGATTGGCCTCTACCGAAAAGGGTGCGTAGCAAGGTATACTAAATACTACCGCACTTTAATTTATTTTACAAAGCAATCACGTAGTAAGCACTATGGCTTATAAATTTAAACTGCTAGCTGGTCAGGCGAACGTTGAGCAGCGTGACCGTGATCTGAGGCAAAGCTCTCACACACCGAGAGGTTTCTACCTCTGGCTTAAATAGTGCTTGGCTGAACTTCAAAAATTAGCATAAGCTAAAAACGCGCGCTTCTTCTGACAGGAAGTTGAAGCAGAGAGGAGATAGAAAAGATTTAAATTAAAATAAACTTGGTTAGTTTAACTAAAACCTTACATACTTCCCGCCAGAATTGCGATAGTTAAACTACTTTGGTCCAAACGGACCATGTTGAAAACTAGCAATTCTAAATAGTCGAAAATTTCACTGTTCTAAACTTAGGCCAACTCTTACAAGGCAATATATGTTTGTGTAAAATACAGACGAAATTTTCTGGAACAACAATCTTCAACATTTTTTTTTTCAAGTCTTATTCTTCAAACAGTCTTACTCCTTCCAGCAAAATCTGGAAGGAAAACAACTTTAGTATGACATAATAACAGAATAATTCTAAGTGGTACAAATCCTTTTTTTTTTTTTCTGTGTAATTTTGCACACACACATTATCATTCAAGCACAATTAAATTCTTCCCCCGTATGCTCTCTCACCGGTGTTGGATGTAAAGCAAACCGCCATTGCGGGTTTTTATGTGTTCGGGGGTGTTCAACTCTTCCACCTACAATCGACTAACATTAGTTAGAACTTGACATACGAGACCTGAAAAAAACGCCCTATAACCAGCTAATCCTAAGGTTCTCACTAGCTTTATGTCTAACACTTTAAGTGTATTTGGTGGAGAGCCTAATTAACACTTGCATTCTAAAATAGTGAATCTTTAACTTTTCATGCATACAAATTCGCAGTTTGCACACAACATTCACATTAATATTGCACTTAACGTGCATTGCTAGCATAATATTATTTGTTACATTTCATAACACATTAACAATTTCACAGCAATCCTGAAATGCAAATAGAAGTTAAATTTCTAAGCTTACAGAAATATAGGTTAAATTTCTAAGCTTACAGCAAGTGCTTCCTATTCCTTTCTCAAGGTACTTTCTTGAAATATCAAATTACATTGAATTAATAGTCTACAGACTAAATCGTGTTTTTCAATTTTCCGAATTTTCATTCTAGACATTTTACAAGTCTTTAGACAAAGCGTCGTACAAAATCATTTAGTTAACATATTCTTTTCAGCAATTCATTGCTTTTACAGAATTAATCTATTTACAAAATTAAGTAATTTTAAATCTTTAAGAATTACAATTTCTTTTAACAAAACATTTTACTTTCCATATGAGAACTTATCGCTCACTTGGCGTAAAAGTCAACCTCGCTTGAGGTAAAATCAGTCCTGCAACTTGCAGTATACTCAAAAATTAACTAAACTTTTGAATACGAAATTGTACTTATCTTATTATGATCGTCCATCCTTTTCTTGGCCCAATCTTTAAAACTTGAGTAAGTTGTGGCCTGGTTCAGTTTCCTCGTTTTTCGTTGTTCTTTCGGAGCCTGCTCGTCTCTTTTTCTTTTGAAATTCCGTCGTTGTATCCTCGGCAATTTCCTTTGTAGAGGAGGTTGCTCCGCTGGACGTTTGGTGGACTGGGCCCTTCTCTCCTGGGCCCTTGCTCGTTGCTTGTCCTGGTTCCTGCTGTATTCGGGAAGTTGATTCTCAGGCTGCAATCGACGTTTCTTGCTTCTCAGGCACCTGTCCGATGATTCCACAGTTCTTTTGGATACATTGGGCTTCCCTTGCCCATTCTGCTTTCTTCTCTTGGTGCGCTCGTAATTCCGTTCGTAGATTTGTTCACCTGCATCGTGAGACTTTCTTTTGAAACCACCTTTTTGGTTCTTATTTCTTTGTTGGGGGGGAGCTTTCTTCTTCTGACATTTCGATGCCGTTGTAGCTGGTTCCTGCTGTTTTTGCTGACGTATATCTTCCTGGCTAGTCGATTGCCTCGGATCCTGAAACGAATCTTTAAATACAGCCATTTTGCTGCGATTATAGAACGGTTTTATTTGGTCCACATTCGCTTTGAGCGTTTGACCATCATTTCTTTTTAATATAACCACTGCCCCCGTAATTTGTTCAATTGTGAACGGGCCTTCAAAACGCGGAAAAAATTTCCCCACCTTTTCCTCTGGGGCATTTGACAAGTTGTGTTTAATCTTCAACACTTCATCTCCCACATTGTACTTGACCTCTCTTCTTTTTAGGTCATAGTACAATTTCTGTTTTCTTTGGGCCATTTCTATATTTTCCGTCGCTTCCCGTATTAACTTTTGTATATCACTCATTTTAAATTCTTCTGCCCTTTCCTGTACAAAGAACAGTTTATCTAGGGGGGTCAAGATCTTTCTTCCTAAGAAGAGTTCAGCGGGTGTTTTTTGTGTAGTATCGTGTTTGGCGGTCCTAAGGGCAAATGCAAATTCATTTATATGGCTATCCCAGGTAGAGTGATAGTTTTTCACATAACTACGAATTATTTTCACTACATTTCTATTCACCCGTTCCGCTATGTTTGACTGCGGACGATACGGGACCATCTTTAGATGACGTATGCCCAGTTTTGCACACATTTCCTCAAACATTTTACTAACAAACTGAGGACCATTGTCTGAAATAACTTTTAGGGGCGCCCCGTATTTTAAAATATACTTATTTAGAATTGAATCTACTACAATTTTTGCAGACGCGCGTTTTAACGGAATTAACTCTAACCATTTGCTAAAATGATCCACTATAACTAAAAGATATCGGCTTTTATTAACTTTACTTCGAGGGTAAGGTCCAAGTAAATCGATGCCTATTATTTGATTTGGGAATTCTGATTTAATACTATTTAGGAACCCGGCCGGGCGGAAATTAACATAATTATTTAATTGACATGTTGGGCACGACTGGACATACGCCCTAGTAAACTTTTGCAGTTCTGGAAAGAAAACTGCCTCGCGAACTCTCTGAACAGTTTTTCTTATACCTAAATGAGCCGAAATGGCACAATCATGCAACTCTTCTAATACATTCAACCTCATGCTAGCTGGGATAACCGGTCTATATTCATGATTCTCATTAGTAGCTTTCGTATAGAATAACAGTCCGTCAATTAATTCGTAATTTTCGGCCCTATTTCTTATCGGCACAATATCCGGATGATTGAAATTCTCAGGGTCGGCCAAATAATTGTATATATTTTTGAACTCCGGATCTTTTTTGAGTTCGGCTATTACTGTTTCACGAGAATCTAATACTTTGGATGTTAACATGGCTATCTTAATTACACTTCCATTTTCATCTAAGTTAATTCTGCTTAAAGCATCTGCCACAACATTTTCTTTTCCCGGCGTATGTTTAATTATTAGGTTATATTCCTGTAATTTGAGAGCCCACCTTATTAATCTGGGTGATAAATTTTTTCCAGAATAGAGTCTAGTGACCGCCGCGTGGTCGGTATATACAGTTACTGGAGAACTTCCAAAGAACACACGAAATTTCTGTACTGATGCTAACACTGCGAGAGTTTCTCTCTCTGTTGCGGAATAGTTTCTTTGGGTTTCATTTAATGTTCGGCTGAAAAAAGCCACGGGCTGACCATTTTGGGAAAGCACTGCACCAATCGCGAAATCTGAAGCGTCCGCTGAAATCTCTAATCCCTTATCCCCTTCTGGAAATTTTAAGACGGGAGCTTGAGTCAATGCGTCTTTCAATTTTTGAAACGCCAAGTTGGCTTCTGCTGACCACGAAAACCTAGCTTTTTTTCTTTTCAACTTTAGCAGTGGCTCAGCTATTTTTGCAAAGTCTTTAATGAAAGCCCGGTAATATGAACACATCCCGAGAAACGACGATAATTTCTTCGCTGTTTTAGGAACAGGATAATTTCTAATGGCTACTATTTTTGACTGATCCGTTTCGATTCCCTTTTGGGAAATTTTAAATCCTAAATAACGTAACTCTTTTGCGGCAAATTTACATTTAGACGCATTTATCTTTAAACCAGCTTCGTTTAACAATGAAAATACTTTTCTTAAATCTTGTAAGTGTTGTTCTAGAGTACTACTCGTAATTATAATATCGTCTAAATATATGAAAGTGCTTTTACCAAGGACTGGTCTTAAGACGATGTCCATACATCTTTGGAACGTTGCCGGCGCGCCGGATAATCCGAACGGCATTCTAAGAAATGCGTACGTACCAGATTTCGTTATGAACGCGGTTTTGTGTACGTCCTCGGGTTTTACCCCAATCTGAAAATAGCCACTCGTGAGATCTAATGTAGTCATGTATTTTGTAGACGAAATATTTCGAATAATTTCTTCAATTATCGGCAACGGATATACAGGATATTTTGTAACTGAATTTAACTTGCGATAATCTATAGCAAAACGCCACCGCTTCGGGTGCGTAATCGGGTAATCATTATTTTTCTTACACAGGACAACGGGGCTAGCATAACTGCTAGAAATTGGCGTGATGATTTTATTCTTTAACATCTCTTTAATATGATGTTCAATTATTTCCTCTTTTGTCCTATCATATCTATATGGCTTTTGCCTAACTGGCTGAGCGTCCCCCGTGTCAATGTCGTGGTTCACCACCTGCGTAAAGCCTGGTACATCACTAAATAAATTCGCAAAGTGACTTACCAGACCTTGGATTTTCTCTTTTTCCTCTGCTTGTAAATGTTCCAAGTCCAGCTGCGGGGGCTTATCATTCTTCGCTTCAATTGGCTTCATATTTAATGTTAGTTCTCCCCCCTTGAAATCAATTTTTGCTTCTGCCAAACTAAAAAAGTCCACACCTAGAATAATACAAGTCTGCAGGTTACGCACAATATAAAACAGGATTCTTACCTGTTCGTTGTTGATACGCACGAACAATGGTACTTTTCCTAAACAGCTACATTTTTCTCCTTGGGCCGCTATGACATCCGTGTCTCTTGCACTAAAAATTCTGTAACGTCGAAAGTGCTTCTTAAAGAATCTTTCCGATACGAAGCTGCTTTGGGCTCCTGTATCCAAGAGGGCTGTCGCCGGTATGTTGTTGATTAGAACTTCAATCTTCGGCAAACTCAAATTCTTAACGACCACGGTGTTTAAATTGATTTTGGAAGGGTTTTGCGCTGCTTCGGACTTCTTCACCTTCCTCGAAGAAATCCCTCTTAGTTTAAATTCTTTTTCTTCTGGTTGCCCTCGGAATCTTTGCTTGTTCTTCTATTAAATTCCCTTCGTTCGCCGCTCGCTTTAGGAGACACATCTTTCTTCGGCCATTGCTTCGCCTTATTCCCGTAACTTTGATTTTGCTTTTGCTGCGGTCTTGGCGAACTCCACTGACTTCTTCGCTCAAATTGGCGTCGTCGTTCGTTGTCGGCTGTTCTTCGGCTTTCAAATTGTACCGCGAGCTCAAATAATCTGTCTAATGTTGTTGGATTTCTTAGTTCGATGAAATCTTGAACTTGGGGCAGTAGCCTAGGAAGTATAACTTGAATAATTTCAGGATCCGGGCGACTTCCATACAAAAGCTTGAAAACTTGAATTTTCCTCAAAATAAAATTAGACAAATCTTCTATTCTTTCTTGGTATCGGCTAAACAGTTCAGCTTCCAATCTGGCTCGATCTCGCACCACGGGAAATGCTTTCACTAGAGAATTCTTGAAATTTTCATACGTGTATGTGGGGCTTCCTGGTTCCCCCAAGAGATTCTTTCCGATGCACTTGAACCAACTTAGCGCTTGGCCCTTCAAAGCGCTGGTAGCAAGAGCGACTTTCTGAAATTCGTGGACTGGATATAGCATGAAGTGGGAGTCTAGCTTTTCCAGGAAATTGATTACGGCTGTCTTGCCGTCAAAACTTGCCGCTGGCTTCATGGCTGCTCGCATGGTTTGTACGATGTAGCCGAATCCTTCTATGCCAGGAGGTGCTATCTCAGGATTCTGGACAGGTACAGCAGGTGTCTCAGGTTCGTCTTCTTGTTGCTGAGGCCATCCTCTTCTTTCTGTGCGGGCGCCATTATCAGGACTTAGCATTCTGTGTGTATTCTTTGAGAACATGGTAAATTCTGTAAAGGGTTCTTATCCTTACGTTCTAAGTCCTGAACTGGAACAGGGAGCGGAAGGTACGCTATGTTCTGATGTAACTGCTGGGCTGGAGAATAACTGCACGTGAAGGGATTTGAAATCCTCTTTTATTCAATCACTATTAAATACAAACCTCCCAATTCGGGAGAGATACAGAACGTAACAGACCACACTTTGGTCGAACTTAACAATCAAATAAATTTAAATAAATTAAAATATAACTTAAATTAAACTTTGCTTCGCAGAGCAATTCGCGGAGATTGGCCTCTACCGAAAAGGGTGCGTAGCAAGGTATACTAAATACTACCGCACTTTAATTTATTTTACAAAGCAATCACGTAGTAAGCACTATGGCTTATAAATTTAAACTGCTAGCTGGTCAGGCGAACGTTGAGCAGCGTGACCGTGATCTGAGGCAAAGCTCTCACACACCGAGAGGTTTCTACCTCTGTCTTAAATAGTGCTTGGCTGAACTTCAAAAATTAGCATAAGCTAAAAACGCGCGCTTCTTCTGACAGGAAGTTGAAGCAGAGAGGAGATAGAAAAGATTTAAATTAAAATAAACTTGGTTAGTTTAACTAAAACCTTACAAAGTAATCATAAAATGTGTTACTCTTTACAATAAGTGTTCTCAAAACAGTTTCTTATCAATGTCAGTTGTCTTGTCACAAGTGATAGGTGACGGAAGATGGGGATACCTGATCTCTAACAAGAGTAAGCTGGCGTTGTATTTTACTTATGAGTTTCAGTATCAGAAGATAGTAACATCTCTGGTAGGACGGAGTATCGAGACTTATTAACAACAGATTCATGCATAGGTATGGAGGTGGCCGAGATTCTGCTGATATACAATACTTTTTGTGCTTATAGACTAATGTCCAATATTGTACAAAAGAATGTAAGATGTTACCGTGAAAGACCGGAAGCTAAAGAATGTTGACATTCTCCAATGAACGCCAACATTCATTATACTCGCTTGGGGTACGTCCGAAATATATGCCAAATATCCTTATGTCTCACATATACCGGTAAACGTCAACGTTCACCATACATGATGGTAGAATGCTGAGTAAAAATACTTTTTTATCGTTTTCAAATAATGATTTATTATTAAAACATATTATGATAATACAAGCAAAATAGGAGAAAGCTTAAGTACATGCAAATAAACTTTTGAACCTAAAGCAGATAGTAAGTACACTCCGCAAAAAAAAAAAAAAAAAAAAAAAAAAAAAAAAAAAAAAAAAAAAAAAGTTCTGTACCTTCCGTTCTACTGGGCCGATTGACGAAATTCAACTTGCGTTTTGCATGTCTCGGAGGCTCAACTTAGGATGTATTAGATTTATATATATAGCATTGCTCTAATATAGGTCTCTTGACACAAAATCAGACTTTTTCTGAAATGACATGCCACGTTTGTTCCGTATTTCGATCCTACGAGTCAAATTATGCCTAAGTGCCTTTGTAAAAATCGATCAAGTAGTTTTTAAAAAATTAGCTCTAAAAGTTTTAACTCCTTAATTTTAAATTAGTTTAGTATATACAGGGTGATCAAAAAGTCAGTATAAATTTGAAAACTTAATAAATCACGGAATAATGTAGATAGAGAGGTAAAAATTGACACACATACTTAGAATGACATGGGGTTTTATTAGAAAAGCAATAATTAGAAAAGCAATAATCTAATCAGAAAAGAATAATTAGCATTACAAATTAAGACAAAGCAAAGATGATGTTCTTTACAGGAAATGCTCAATATGTTCAACATCATTCCTCAACAATAGCTGTAGTCGAGGATTAATGTTGCGAACAGCACTGCAAAGCATGTCCGGAGTTATGGTGAGGCATTGGCGTCGGATGTTGTCTTTCAGCATCCCTTGAGATGTCGGTCGATCACAATACACTTGCGACTTCAGGTAACCCCAAAGCCAATAATCGCACGGACTGAGATCTGGGGACCTGGGAGGCCAAGCGTGACGAAAGTGGCGGCTGAGCACACGATCATCACCAAACGACGCTCGCAAGAGATCTTTCACGCGTCTTGCAATATGGGGTGGAGCGCCATCCTGCATAAAAATCGTACGTTCCAGCAGGTGTTTATCAGCCAGGCTGGGACGATGCGATTCTGTAACATATCGGCGTACCTCTCACCCGTCACGGTAGCAGTTACAAAACCAGAATCACGCATTTCCTCGAAGAAAAAAGGCCCGACAACAGTAGATGTGGTAAATCCAACCCATACCGTGACTTTCCTCGTCGTGCAATGGAGTTTCCACGACAGTTCTAGGATTTTCGGTAGCCCAAATTCTGCAGTTGTGGGCATTGACAGACCCTCGGAGCGTGAAATGAGCTTCATCAGTCCACAACAGGTTACTCAACCAATCGTCATCTTCCGCCATCTTTTGAAACGCCCACACC
>KK122319.1:557598-592975 GCA_000611955.2 Stegodyphus mimosarum
CATGCGCAGTACTGACGTTTTGCCGTCCAGCGCCATCTGTCGGACATTTTTTGAACTTTTTTTTGGTTCTAATAAAACCCCATGTCATTCTAAGTATGTGTGTCAATTTTTACCTCTCTATCTACATTATTCCGTGATTTATTAAGTTTTCAAATTTATACTGACTTTTTGATCACCCTGTATTTATTAATCTCTCTTTTTTTTAAACTTATTTGATTCTTCTTTTCGCATTTCGAAATTTTGATTCATTCCAAATAAAATTCGTCCGTTTTTTATGATCTATTTTTTAAATTTGTATTTTTAAATAATTTATATAAATTTTTCGAAAAACATTTCAAATACATACAATTTTTACCATCATCTCAAAGTAGATGTACTTCTAAGCATACCTGCAAAAAATTAAAGTTTTTTATTCAAAATTTCCGAAGTTATACGTGAATTTATATATTGGCGCGTTTTGAAACTAACGAACTTACGAAATATGTCCATCGAACTGAAATTATAAGGGAGAATCTTCAGTTGTCTGCCGACATATGAACCGAAGAAGGTAGTAGTCTAGGGGAAAAGATCACCCAACTTCAGACTCATTTTTCGCTACCTTTTAAAAATGTAACGAACTGAAGAGAAA
This sequence comes from Stegodyphus mimosarum, assembly GCA_000611955.2. NCBI lineage: Eukaryota > Metazoa > Arthropoda > Arachnida > Araneae > Eresidae > Stegodyphus > Stegodyphus mimosarum. Next base: position 558,227 of record KK122319.1, read on the forward strand.
ACTGCGTATAAGTAATAATATTATAAGGTATTTTAATCCCTCTCTCCAGTATGGATTTATTGTGTAACGGTAGCACAGTCGGCGCTTATTCCAGAGGTCCAGGTTGGAGTCCCGGCGAGGGCACTGCATAAATTCATTATAACCTAGCATTAAATTCATTATGAATTGTGAATCAAAACACAACATCTACGCGTGTTTTTTTTTCTCCTAGTTAACATCTACGCGTGTTTTTTTTCTCCTAGTTAAACTTCGAATTATAGAATAATTTGATCTCAGAAGTGAACGTAGTTCACGTAAAGGTATACGTTTCGTGATATTTTCGACTTCATATTTTTCGTCCTAGTTACGTTTATATATACCTACATGCCTATACATGCCTGTCTTTTCAAAAAAATTGCTAGCATTAGGAAGTTAGGTTGTTTTATTCTATTTGTATTCGACATGCACAGCTATGAAATGTTTCAATGAATGACGAGAAATTTTAAGTATATGTGCATGTAAAATAATCCAAATCTCTTTTCATAACACATGAAACTGAAGTTTTATAAGCTTTTACATTTTGTGCCGATGTATTATTTTGTGTACTACTACATTTTATGCTATATCAAGGACGTAAACATGAAAATTGAATCTGAATTACATATGATCATCTATTAACTTTCGAGAGTACAACAGACTTTAGTTTTTCTCTTAATCAGAAATACTGAGCTACGTTTGAACATACATTTTTCTACATATATATATTGTTACGTGCGTAGGGGTTCGTTATATATTGAATGTACAAGTCGTAAAAAATTTAAAAAAAATTATTCTTTCCACAAAAAATAAATCAAAATGCTGAAATATTTCTTTCAGAGATAATCGCACAATATCACAATATCTCAAACGTTTAGCTAAAACTCTGTTCAAAACAGATAAAATAATTCTATCTCACAGCGAAATCGCTACAATCAACAACAGCATTAAGTAAACAAACAGCAGTTCGCTTTTTACAGCTACAACTACAACAGCAACAACAACGACTGAGATGAGGTGTTTCAACTCGGCTTTTACAAGCTTTTTAATTATCAATGGAACAATCTCGACTTTTCTAGATATTTCTGGATGGCAACAGTAATTACGATATATTTATTTATTAAGCATTAAATGCACGCGCTCTTTTATTTTTATTTTTATTTTTATTTTTATTTTTTTTTTTTTCGAAGTAGCTTTCTCTTCAAAAATCGTCTGCGTTGCACGGGGAAATAAAAAAAATTTTTAATTACAATTCTAAATAAATAGCCAAATAAATGTGAAATTCGTAACAACATAAATATTCCAAAGTGATAATTTTATTATTTTCCTTTCTTCTTATAAATAATATGTTTTCCTACTCTTCTAAAACTTACTGAGTATTGACAACATGTGTCTCTTAGATTAACGGCTATTAAAATATTGACAAAATGTTGTTTATTTTAAGATAAATTACCTTTTCTCGTAATACTGTTTAAGAGTAAACACTAAAACGTGTTCAACACACTACAGAATCCTCACATCAAATAATGATTTTAGAATAAAGCTGCTTCAAAATTAAACATACATTTTCTTTAATTACTACTTCTCTTGCAGCTTTTTCCGTGCATTTTAAATTTTCTTTAATGCTATATTATATTTTTTTGCTATAATTTAATAATATTTGAAACGAAAAGCATGTATAATTTAAATAAAAACTATGAAATTTTGCTGTGTTGCACACAATGTTGTAAACCAAAACAAATGCATAAATAAGGATGTTTTCTACGATAGCCACTCAGAATGCATCCGTAAGGCACACTGTTTGCTTCTTTATAATTCATGAATAAAACTTCTTAAATGTCAGCTTAATAAATTTATAATTTCTATTTTGCAAATGGTCCAATGTATCTAAAAACACTCCTAATGTAATTTCCTTAGTTCACTTTGTACGGATACGTTTTATGTAGTTTAAACTGTTTAACTAATCTGCATGCAGAAACAAGAAATGAAGCATTGTATCAAATCTGAAGCATAGCACTGCAGTATTTTCCAGAAGGAAGTGAATGCTTTTAAACGAAATATTAAATCACTGGGACAGTAAAATTGTAAATATTTATGAATACATCGTCATCTTCGCCCTGCTAACAGAAAAGTTTGGCTCTGTACCAAAAGCAATTAAAATGCATGTTCCATTTGCACAGCTGTTACTCAAGCCTATTTTACTTCCAGTTGCTTTCACTAATATTGAGTGCCTGTGATGAAATTTTTAGCTATTTGTGTTACGCATTAAAAATTTATATCAAAGTAAATGGGTTGTAATATTATAATTAACTTACCATCAAATCGTATACATTAAGCATTTTCTTTAATAAAATACGTTATTCATTTTCTGGGAATAAAATAAGAATTTTAGTCTCTCTGTCTGTAAATGCTCAATGACTCCATTTTTAAGAATAGAAGAAAGGTACAGTAATAAATAAGTATGAAATAGCAAGTAACATAAAAGCAGCTTGCATTTGAAATACTGCAACTGTTTCAATATTATTGTTGAGCGTGATTCTTATTTTAGGTTAGAAGCAACAGATTGCATTAAAAATTAACAGTTTCTGAAATTTACATTAAGGTTTAAAGTATACTAAAAATGTAGTATATTAGTTATAATCTTTCACAAGGTATTGTTCAAAAATAAGAAAATGTTTTCTTATAATTGCAAACTTAAGTATGTGATATTAATTTTGGTTATACGGAAAATAAAATACAAGTTATGTCAATGCAATTCATAAACTGTGCAATTTATCTGACTTACGATTTACTTGTATTTGACTTTTAATCACTTACATATATATCTATATATATATACATAATAAAATAATTATTTTTCTGAAAAGTTGATATACTGTAACGGTGCAACTTTAAGAAACTAAATTGCTGCCTTTTGTATTTAGTGTGCATAACTATAAAACATTTGGTATCACGCCTAATGAAAATTTCCTGAGCTATTTCATTCATTGCATTAATTAAAGGCTTCCCTTATTGCATTAATTAAATGTTTTATAATAAGCTTCTTCAAATATTCCTGACTGAAAATCTTCCTAAGTATTTACCTTAAGTGGAACAATTATATGTGACGGGATATATTTTGCTCACATTTGGAAGTAAAACAAAGCTGTAAATATACCGCCCTCAAAGCAACTTCAAAAGATATCTCATTGTTGAATTTAAGCATCTGTGTTGCTATTTAACACCTCTTCAAAAAGTGCTTGTCTTCCGTGATGCTTGAAAGATCGACGGTTTTGATTCCATTATCATAGGGGAAATGTTGCAAGGGGTTTCAAATCTGAGAATTTGAAAATTCTCTTGAAACACTGGTGCTACGGAAGGAATTAAGACTGGGGTCTCCAAACGTTTCAGCTGGCGGGCAGTATTATCTCTTTGATGACGCTTCGAGGGCCAAGATCCAGTTAATTCATCAGACCACGGCGATGTAATTATGAACAACATAATTTCAAACGATGCAAATTAAAAACTGTAAATTAAATCACTGCCTCGTTAAATTTTTTAAGCAAGGCGCTCAGATTTTTGTTATTGGATTTATACTCTATGATTTTATGAAGAGCCATGTTTTTTAGATTTCAGTTGCACCTAACATGCAGTTGCACCTAACATATATTTCTTAAAGCTTTTCTTAAAACATATGCAAAAATATAGTTTTGTCCCAGAATATTAGAGATTTCTTCGGTTTAGTATGTACTCTACTTTTCAATGGATTTACCTACTCGTTGTCACAATTTATCAGCGTAATTTTTACATTTCTTCAGTTGCAAACTTTGGCTCGTAAATATTTCATAATTTGGAAAGGTTTTGTGTTAAAAAATCTACAAAATTAAAATAAATTACAACACGTACAGAGCAAAATTTAAGATATAAATAAAATCACTACTGGAAATTCCTATGAACCAAACTAAAATACTACTAGAAAACACACGAAACCCTTATTCTTGTAAAAAATACAATGAAAATTGTTTACTTCCTTGCACGAAGTAAAGCAAGTATTATAATTGCGAAAAATTTCGGGTATCAGACTTCAAACGAATAATACCCAATTTGTCCGCTCTCGAATAAATTTTTTTTGGTTGACATTTGTACGTACGGACAGAATAAAGGACGATTTTCTCAAAACAGACTGTAAAATGATTCAGGACAGATTTGTTTCATGACGTCCGTTACATCATGACGTATGTGTCTAGCATAACTCAAAAAAGGGGTAGCCTCAAAACGTTAAAAGTTTCTATATGGGATTGCTATAATATGTAATTGTGCACCGCCCTTTCTGGTTGCAATCGGCTGCATCAAAAGTCTAAATATATATCCCTCTGTTAGCCGGCTCAGTGAGCTCAGTTTTTTTATATGCTTGTAAATTATGCATTTTTGGCTTTAAAAGTGACTGAATTATGTTGTTCTTATAATCCAGTTAAGCTTTTTATGGCTTAATTATTGTTTTATGATTTTATTTGCATGCAATAGTTGTAGAATTATCCACAATTTAAAAGTTATTTAAGTGCTACCAAGCCTAATGAAGCCGCCATTTGTTAACGTTTTAAACTATTGCTGTTTTGAAGATGTTTTGAGTTTTCATGTATGTTTGGCTTGTCGCGGACAGAGAACTGTATTAATTGAGTGAGAAATATATCTGTAATGAAGTTCGAGAAAATAAGTTTAAATGTAGTGCGGCAAAACATATGTTTAATTTAATAAGACGTATGAGGAAGTCATGTGTGTCCACATCAGATTTTTCATATAGAGTGTTACCTTATTTCACTTTACTAAATTTAGAAACGGTTGCATATTGTTTATAATATGTTTTATAAAGAAAGTGCATAACAGGCAACGGACTCCTAGATTGTCTGTTATATAAAATAGTTAATGTGTATATTATGTGATACTTTAAATTTTATACAATAATTTTAAAAAACCCCAGTCGGGCCCGATCATTAACGCCCGCTGGCCCGATTCGGCCCTCAGATAGTAGTTTGGTGACCACTGGGTGAAGAGATTTGCAGAACAGTACTGTAATAGATATCTTAAATTGCAGTATATGTTTGTTTCTTTTTACAAATGATAACCAGGGTATTTTTACATTGCTAAAGCCAGAAATAAGTCATTAGTTTATTATAAATAACGTTATCTTGTAAAAAGACATTCAAAATAATATTGAAATAAACTGTAAATTAGAAACCTATCGAAACTGGAAAATTCATACTAAATATATTTCAGATTTCTAAAATGCTTCCTAACATAGAAAATTGGCACCTGCATACAAAAGAAGAGAATTCAAGATATGCGAGACATCTTGAATATATAGTTGCTTTATAACAATATAGTTTAGACAGTATAGTTGCTTTACAAATGTTGCTCTTGGCTTCTCGATTTATTTAAATAGTAAATTTTCCAAAAAGTATCAAATGAAATTATATATTTTTAAGTATTTCAGATACTGCCGTTCAGACGCGAAAGTAGTTAGTGTTTCTGACCACCGTACCGATGCGCCCGCGCTTGAATCTCGGAGAAATCATGAATGTAAATAGTCTGTCCTTATCATAGGAGATAATGGTGGCCTAGCTATTAGGTTCCTCCATAATAAAGAGACCGCCTATCCCGGTCTTAGTCATGGTCAAAGTCTATAATGGTTAGGGGCCGTGATAGAAAATTTTAAAAAAATATTTTACATATCTTTTATGAAATCAAAACAAATTAAAATATTTAATAAAATATTTTTTTTAATTTTGAGACAAAATTTTAATTTAGCTAGAATACTTTATTCAATTTTCTGGGCAAAGCATATCGCACCCGATTCGCATTTGGATGACTTCGGGGAGAATTTTCCATGGTAAATGGTGTCGTATTTGCGTTATAAATGGGCTCATATTTACATTATGCACTTGAAGAAAATCACTAAAATTCCATACAATGAATCCTTAGGCAGGATTTAAAGCTGAGTCAAACTACGAATGCTCAGCTATCTTGTTCATGCGGCCGCTGATGTTTTGGTTTTAGTAGCCTCATAAAAATGTTAAAGCGATTATGTACGAAAATTCACAAAAGTGTTAAAAAATCTGATTAAAAAAAATGATATAAATGCAAAAAACGACCGAATGTTCAATTGTACTTTTTAAAGTTCACATGTCATATTCGACTAACTTTATATCACGAAGAAAACAGATTATTCTGCCGTTTTAGAATCAAATGTAAAAGTTTCGCTGAAATAAATAAAAGTTCTTCACTATTAAAGAACAAAAATTTTCTATGACATAATCAATAAAATAAATGATTCCTTTGTAATGAATGCTCTAGGATGCATCTGCAATATTACTTTTGATAGCATCAACGATCCAAGATTCGATAACAATGGCCAAAAGCGCAAATCTCATTTGAATAAAAGTAACAATATTTTTTATCCGATGTGCGCTATTGATTTTATGTATGTACATATTTAAATCAATATTCAATTCAAGTAACTTCACAATTTAATAAATGAGTGAGAAATAAATAGTTTAATTTTACGGTTTTACTATATACCATTACTGAAAGATGAATTTTTTTTTCATTTATGTGAAAGGATTTTCCATACATGACAATGGATCAAATTTGATATGAAATCATTAAAAATGTGTATTAAAAATTAAATTTAAATAAAGTAACACTAAATGAAATTTTAATAGAATAAAACAATTTAAAAATATCAGCTGAAGGACATAAAGAATGTAAAGCAAAAAAATATGCATTGGTGCAAGATTATTACAAGCGAAGAAAACCAATAAAATTATCCAGTGGCCCATATTTTAAGAATGACGTTCTTCCCGGGATCACTACCAAGAAATACATGATGTTTATTGGCTCATAGACATATTGAAATGCAAAAAAAAAAAAAATAGATGCACCCTGAAAAAAATTCAACTGCAGCTACGAAACTCCGCATGCAATTGTGTAAATGATTAAACTTGCAGAATCAGTTATCATGGTGGACCAGATAAATCGCGCGTCTGAAATGCGTAGCTAACAGGATGTAAAAGGACTGTGCGGCGAGCGACAAATATTTACAACCGCGCTGTTGGCTTGGATACATGCCATTGTAAGGAGAGATTCCTTTAAGACGTACTCGACGACTTTATGACCATTTGTCAGGCATTGAGAGGGATCGCATTGTAGGGCTAAAGGGGGCCGGTTGGTCGAACAGGCAGATCGACTGGCATATTAATCGAAGCGATATGTTTGTTGTCTTTTGTTGGAAGCACTGTCTTAGTGAAAGCATAGTCAGCCGCCATAGTTGCACCGGACGTCTCCGGACCATCAGTACCCAAGATGATCGCGCAATTAGATGAGCTGACACATCCGAATCAAGAGTTCCATTATCATTGATTCAATGTCATATGCTGACTCGCAAGAATTTCAGGGATTCGATTCGGAAAATGTGACGCTGGACTCAGATCTCGAAGTCCATTAAAATGCTTGCCATTGACACTGCACTATAAGCAGTGTCGGTTCTTCTGTCGCTCAAGATAGACAATGTCCATTGGATAAATGTGATTTTCAGCAACGATTCACGATTTTTTCTCAATGTTAATGACCGCCGCTTACGTGTCTGGAGACGGAGAGGTGAGAGGTCCAACGTGCTATTTGTTACGGAGCTGCACATAGCCAGAACAGAGGGTGTGATCACCACCTGGGATAGCCGTTCACCATTAGTCGTGCTGGGAGGTATTCTGACTGCCCGCAGGTACGTTGACGAAATTTTGCAGCTGATCGTATTGCCTGTGCTAGCAGGTCGTCCAGATTCTGTTTTCCAACAGGACAAAGCTCGGTCACATGCAGCACGACTTTCCCAACAATGACTTCGATGTATTAATGTCCTCGACTTGCCTGACAAGTCTCCAACTCACTGACCAGTTGCTCCATTTATGGCACAATATCTCACAAAGAGACATTAGCAACTCAATAGACTTTATGCCCAACCAAGTATCGGCTTTATATCTGTCAGGGATGGATTTATCACCTATTGATTTTCACATTCTTTGGATTGCTACTCGTAAATAAAACGCTTTTTTCGCCCCAGTTTTTGATAGTTTGTTTATCTAATACCGCGTTACTATAGTGCTGAGTTTTATAGTTGCGTTTCGTTCTTTTCTGGGTGCATATATATTTTTTGCAACCGAGTACGCTTCAAATAAGAATTAACTAGTTTCGTTTAAGCCCGTTGATGCCATTTAGCTAATATTTAAAGCTGTCATTTAATAAACCTACTTTTAAAGTTTTTCACACAGTTAAATCAACCGTTAAACATGTGGAATTTATCAAATTTTTTAAAGCAGAAAATATAAAAAAATAATGTTACTCTGACAGGGATTCGGGCCAAAGATCATACAATTTCAAGTTGTTTGTGCTATCCCTCTCTACCACGAAAATACGGAGAGAGGAATGCAATAATATTTTACATTCTTTCAAAATTAAAAGGAACTTAAGACAGGCACGAGATCCAGTCTGTCAAATTTAGGTAGTACAAGATTGACATCCACGACACTTTATTTTAAACACTATTGTAGAAATAGAAGGGTTTCTGAAGAAGGAGACATGAGAAATCAATCAAGTGTGTCCTTGCCGGGTTTAAAATTATGGGTCTTCCAGTGACTAGATAAAAGTACTAACCACTTTCGCCACAAGAGCACGTTCGAGGAAATGCGATGCGATAATTTCTTGGATGGCTGTTTGTAAGGAAGGACATGATTATAAGAATAACTCAGTAATCGAAAACTTTTCACGAAGTAACTAACAAATGGTGTTCTTTTACTGCTCTTATTTTTCTCAATACTCACTCATTTCAGTAGTCATGTTTCTTACTGATTTTTACTTGATTTCATAAAATTCAAAAAGGAGTAGTTGTATAAAAATACAGAATGCATTTATTAATATCAAATATTAAATGATTGATCAAAATTCTGTTTATATGGGATAAAATAAAAACTTACTTTTTTGATGCGAGAACTCGAGAATACGTTCAACTGGAACTTGAATGTAACAGAATATTAACAATGTTAGTTATTTGGAAGTGATCGACTGGGTTCTGAATAAGAATGAAATTAGTTTCTTACCTTCTCCATATTTATCACTTATGAAGTTTAATGCATAGGTATGTAATTGCAAATATTTTAAAGTGCATTATATTAAATAAATAAAAGTACTAAATGAGCTAAATTTCTTCGAGTCGTAATATTTTCGAACAAAATTATTATTCAATAATTAATTGAAGCGTAATATATATTTTACAACGAAAAGAATTGTACGTAATATAGAATTTACAAAACTGTTGAAATTGCAAGATATGTATATTATATACTATACTTCATATATAAATGCATCACCATATATAAGTGCATCATTGAATCATCTAAATTATGCCGAAAATTCTTCTTATTCCTTTGCAAAATTAATCACTGAAGGATTCAAAATCAAGCAATCGGTAAGAAATGGTTCATCTCGCTAAATATATTGTAATGTATGCAGCATTAGTCTAGAAAGAACACTGTTTAATTTTTCATGAATCATTTTGTGCGCGTAAGTCAGTAAATGCTAAATTCATGCAATTCAATTAAAATACAGACTCACGCACTGGGTAGATTTCCACAAGCACGAGTGCAAATGCACACAAATTTAACTAGATAGATGTTGAAGTGTAAGGGAGGGGCTAGAGGCGCACCTGATATTCGCGTGCTCTATGGTTTCTATACATAAAGTGGCCATTCGTTTAAATCACTTGTATTCATTTCTGAATACCTCCATACTTTTAATTATGCATTTTGGTGCTAAGTAGCACTAATGCTATTTTCGCTGAAGAAAGGAAGCTGTCAATGCCACTCGCTGCATTTGCAATTGCATTGCGGTAAACTCCAAACTAGTTTCGAAACATAAGAAAGCCTTCAGTCTCCATCTAATTTCAATACCAAATGGATATTTAATTTCCTTTTCCTTGTTAAAGTGCATTAGTGATAGAGAAAACTAAAATCATTTATAATTACGTGCTGATTCTATTTCTAGAGAATTTACATTGATCGCACGTGCTTTTCCGTGCTTTTTCCCATGAGTAAAATAAATGTTAAATGCACCTGCTTAGAAAGTTCTTCTCAAAAAACGAATCTTCCCTAAGAATATTAAACACTTTTCACATGCTTTACTATAACTCCTTGTGTTTAATGTAACTTTGAAGGCCTCCCAAACTACACATCGCATGAGAAAAGCAATTGTTCTAGCTTAATTTTTTTTCTAGAATTCATTTTAAAATAGCATTTGTTGTTCTTACTAGATGCCATGAAACATTTTTAGAAATATTATGAGAAGCTGAATGGCCATTACATATAATAAAAGCTGCAAATGTCAGGAAAATTATTAGATTTTTATCTAGTGTACTTCGTCGTAATCAAATAATTTACTCCAATATTTTTGATAATTTAATCCAATATTTTCAATTATTTAATCCAATATTTTTGATAATTTAATCCAATATTTTTCATAATTTAATCCAAATTTTTTTTATAATTTACTCCAATATTTTTTGATAATTTAATCCAATATTTTTGACAAAAATATATTGCGCCTCTTGATGTTCTGATAATTTTATAATTTAACTTTCTTTAATTATTCTTTATATATCCGATTTCAATATTTTAATCACTGAAGCAAAAATTTAGTGTATTAAGTAAAAGGCAATGCATGCACTAATTTAACTCTTGGAATGGAACAAACATTAATATTTCGTATATTCCACAGGGTAAATGTGTGTGCTTCTTATGATGCGGTAACATGCCTGCGCAGCTGAAGAGAAACTTGAAGTTAAATATTCTAAAGTAAATCCCCTTTTTCATTCTTGAGTCGGTGAATTGTTATCATTTATGCTTATGGACCACTTACACTTTTCTGGCGAAGAACTAAATTTTCATTCTTATGAAAAGAGCAAAAATTTATTGTCTTCATCAAAGAAATAAGTCTGTCGGTAAAAGAGTGAAATTTTTATACGACACATTTAAACGTAATGAGGGACAGTTTTGGTTTGGATTATTTAGTTATGGCCGAGCAGGCTTTGGATTATTTAGTTATGGCCGAGCAGTTGAAAGCTATCTGACTCAGAGAAGGAATGCCTTGATAGAGGACTTTCTAAAGGAAACTGACTCTATACACGTTTCACATGGGGTAAACCACGAAAACGCTCATGCACCCAGCCCGTTCGCCTGGATTCGAAACCCCGAACCGAACTACCAGTGTTCAGCAAATTTACCACTCGGCCGCTAAGAAGGGACAGGAAATGTACTATTATGATAATGAAAAATACTTTATTTACTTTCCAGCGTATTTTATATTAATGTAATTTGTTGTTGTTGTTATGCCCATTGGAACAATGATTGCCAGAGCCTACTCAGAAGAGAGGTTGGTCTTCTATTTTTCACCCCCCTCCCAGTTTTCAGGGAGAGCACCCCATGGGATCTGGGGGTCTCCCATCCCTCTCCTCTCCCACCAATCCACATGAGAGGACTTTCGGTACGCCAAATATTTAGAGTGCCGCCATGCTGATTAATGTAGCTTAGAGAGTAAGAAAACAATGCTTTTGTATCCCAGATGTAATGCATTATTAATTGCTAGTGATAGAAATATAAGAAAATTATTTAAAGTATATTACCATACATATGATTAATGATCATTTTCTTATTGTTAGTAATTTTATGTTTTAATGAATTCTATTAAGTTATATATATGGAGTTACAGAGATATACACATGCAGGCATTTTTAACAGTATTTGTTAAACAATCAATGCCCCAGAATTGCAACGAACCCAGGTACTGCATTAGCATGTTGATCTTTACACCACAGAATCACACGGAAAGAATATATTTACTTCGTTACAAAATAAAGTGCGGACATGGTATGAAAATAAATTAATATATTTACTTAGAACATGTAAAACTCATTCCTCATAATCTCAATAATATGCAAACATAAAAAGAAATATATGTATAATCTTGTTTGTCTCTCTCTCCATATGTCTTGCTCAGTCCATAGCATAAATTTAAGGATTGGTCTGACATTTGGAAGTAGTGCAGTTAGAAAATAAATTCATTTTGTTAAGATACCATTTATAAACATTTCAAATTTCAATCCTGTAACCAAAGAATGTCTGAAATTAGGGCATAAAAATGATATCCAAATAATAATAGCACTTAGGGAAAAAATACAAAACATACATATGTAGGGAAAGAAACAATGAGTTTTCTAAGCGTAAATTTTAAAATTCAACAGTGTTATACCTCGGGAATCAAACTGTAGATATCCCAGCTGCGAGATGGATGTTTGATCATTACATCACAAAAACATATTGATGAATGTCTTTAATTGCTTATATTCTTGCTTACAAAGGGGACTGGAGAAATGAAAGGAAACCCTATCAGCAAAATGAAGAGAGTCATAAGTCTTAGTTTGATACATATGTTTTCGAATCGGAACTGAAAATCGTTAGTTTTTAAAAGCAAAAGGAATCTGAAACTTAAAATATATTGCATGCGAGGATACAATAAGACAATTTTTCATTCCTAAACGAATAATATAAACTAAACTAAACTCAGTGGCTCAACAGCCTTAGTAGGCCACGGCCTGCAGTGCCCTTTTTCTGCTTTCTTGGTCTTTCGTGCCCTGGAGTGCAAGTGGTCCATTTGTCCTGTGCAAGTGGTCCATTTGTAGCAGAACGCCCGGTGTTTAGTCCCCAAGAGAACTTGGTACTCATTTTATTGATCCACTTAAGGGATGAAAGGTTGAGTCAATCTTGTCCCAGCCCGGGGATCGAACCCCGGACCTATGGTGCAGCTGCGGAACCCGCTAGCCACTTAAACAATTAATATAATTCAAACTAAAATTTGGATGATCCTTGATTCCACTTCTGGAGAAAGCTTATTTGATTCTCCTTACGTTATCGCATTTCATGTTATCATTTAGATACTTCTACTCAATTCTCTAAGACCTCCATCCGCGTTTTTGTACATAATTACAGAGAATTTTTTTATTAGGATGCCAAAAAATGAACGAGATCAAAATTATGCAAAATTTAGCTTCTTCTTATCAAAACTGAAATCATAAAACGACAAAATAAAGATCCATTGTTGAATGTCGTCAGGGAGCTAGAAAGACTCGACTGACCAGCTGTTACACAGCGGGCAACATAGTATAAAGCATACTATGGCTGTACTCGTTGCATAAAACACCACATTTTTAATTTAGACAGGCTATCAAGGATTTAATAATTAGATTAAATGGCTCGAATTATATTAACTAGCTTTTTGTTCCGAGGTGATAATTTGGGGCGATTATTCCATTTTACCTTTGTTTAATAACTGGTTTCTTCTTTGGGTTTCTCTATCTATCCATTACTAAACAAATGAAAAAAATGTAATCGCCGGCAGATGAGTAGAAATGTCTTTCAGCACGGAAGATATAGATGTAATCTTGAATGAATAAAGAAAACTAATTTTTTGATGTATTATGTTGGCTGAATATACGCTGGAAGCACGTCTCGCAAACCGGAAAAAAGGAACTTTTAAAGTATCAGTGTCGAGAGGAAATGAAAAACGAAAACTTCAGCATCTGCAGCTAGCTTGAATTATTGCATCTCGTGTTGAACCATGTATGTCTGAGAATATAAACTTGCTTTTCTGGTGCACAGAGAAATTAAAATAAAAAGAAAAATTTTCCCAGACGAATGTATTGAAAGTGCCTTTTATATTTCTAGCATATAAATATAGAGGCATGCTCAGAGTCCCAAGTTAAATGAACATTGAAATTTTATTTCCGCGGTATAGATTTTAGATAAAAATGTAAATAATCTTTTATTGTAAATATTAGCGATACGTGTGTGAAACTGTGCATAATTGATACACGAATTCTATATTTGGATTTTGGAACTTTCCGTTTGGTTTAGTACACAGACTTTGAAAACAGATTTCTGAGTACCTGTACGGTTGGACATCCGCATTCTAAAGATTTTAAGAATATAATCATGTCATTCATTAAAATTAGGCAATAAATACTTATATGGAAATATTTAGAAACAATAGAATTCTAGAATTTTATATTGCTGTCAAATACTTCGAAAGTAAACAAATAAGTATTTAATGTTTCATGAAATCGAAACAAAAACACAATAATTAGACAAATATAAAAATATTTTCTATGGATGTTTTGTGTAAAACTTTCTCAAGTATAGATATAGGAACCAGGAGACCTTATTCAAAGATATATTTCGATATTTGTCGAAAATTATGTTTCTAAAATTTGGCATTGCTGAAACATAAATATTTTCATCATTTAAAACACATCTCTAATTGGAAGTGCGGGACTACGAACAACGACTGCGAAAATAGGCAGAGTAAGGACTTCTAGGGGAAGGACTTCTAGGGGAATATAACTATGTGCACGTGGTACTTCCAAGTAATACTTCGTATAAGGAAGTAAAAATGTTGCTCAAAATGACAAATACCAATGACAGAGAAATAAAATTGTGCCATAAATAATTAACGAAATATCAAGACTTGCACACTTATTCAATAACAAAAATATTATAGCTGTGCATTTATTTCTCGGGACTTCTTGAGCACGATATTTGCATCATATATTTCCTTCTGGTGAAATGTATTTCTATTTTGCTAAAATCGCGAAACTCTTTCATCTTAAAAGTGTAAAACTTCGAAGAATTGTTCCTTTGGTGTGTTTAAAAATTACAAAAGCATTAATTTAAAAAAATTACTACTTTTGCGTTTTAAAATTTACATCCAAAATTTAGTATACTGATTCCTGTTTAAATTTCAAAAATCATGTGATGCTAAATAATTTCTATTAGGCTACTGGTTTAAGAGCTTAATATCCTAGGCAATAACATTACGAATCATAAAATTATGTATTTAAAACGTGCTGATAATTATGACATTTGAATACAAAATAATGATATCTTCACTATTTAAAATAATGACCTTTGAGACATGTGATAATAATCTTTCGGGAGACTGCATTTTATGGAAGAGAAAGTGGTTAGTAAGTATCAAACCTAGCAAATAAGAGGATGGCAGAGAATTATTATGCACTCTATCCTCAGAAAATCCTTGACGAGAATAAAATTCTGGGAAGTGTCAGTGTCGTACAATGGAAACCAGTTATTCAGTTTCGTCCTTTCAGACCTAAGGCGTTGAATTTTCTTCTTCTGCTCCTGAAGAACAAATTCCTATCAAATCATACTTTACGAATAAAAGATTCACCAACATAACCTTTATTCCAGATTTCTGAAATCAAAATTTCTGTGGTTGTGGTGGATCTTCACCGATCCAAACAGATGACTACTACTGTGTATCGGGACCATAAAAGAAGAATCATCTACAGCCGTATTATGTTTAAAACTTCAGTATTAATGCCCGCTGTTTGGAACAAATCATGACATTAAGGTACTAGATTTTCATTGTGATCTGCAGTCAGTACGTAAGACAATACCTCAGAATTTTTGTTTTTATTTTTTCAAAATCTTCCTGGAAAGTTTTGTGAGTTGTGTCTTTATTGCCGTAAAATAGTCAGATGTAATTCGAAGAGATATGTGACAATCTTTCAGCAGCAATTATCGAACGTTTTCGATATTCTTCGACGCTGAGAAAAGCAGTCACTCCTGGATTCGTCATGAATATCTTCTCGCTAATCACGAAAAGTGCATATCAAAGAAAACATTGGATCGTATTAATGCTTGATCCAATATGCTTAGTATGGTGTTTCAAACATGTCCGTTGTTGCTTTTCTCCTTTACAGCAAAATTGTACCTTTATTCTTTGCTCAATTTTCAAATGTTAACAGGTGTTCGCTGTATCAAAGGAAAAATTTAACTCCAAAAAAAATTCTATCCGTAAGCTAATTTAGGAGAAGGATGGTGAGATGTCATAGTAATATGTGTTTCGGAAAGCAACGTGTGGAATTCGCGTTGGAAATTGAAAATTGATTCTTAAACTTTCTAGATACTAGTACATAATTACTGCTTACACCCACTGTAAAATAATTAAAAACTTTAATATCTCTATTAATTATTAGTTATAATTAAGATAAATTTCTTAAATTTATTCGTAAATATAATATAAAGAGCATTCAGTACGTTCTAATGGGCTGACAGTGGCCTAATAGGTAAACCTTTTTAGTTCGACCTGTGTTCAAATCCCGGCGATCGGGTTGGTTGTATGGATGTTTCAAGGTTTTCCTCAAGTGTAATGTAAAAATAAGCCACCTAAATTTAAAGCTTTCTTCACCAAGTTTTCTTTCCTCTGGCATATATCTGTTACATACTTCGCTTTAGTTATTTAACCAAAAGATAAGTTCTAAACCCAAGTTAGGAATGATAAAAATAAATGATGGAAAAAATATCGCATTACCCGAAAGAAATTAATTAATATTAACAGGTTGTTAAATGTTGTCATTTAGTAATTTACATATACAGGCACTGAAGTGATAGAGCACCTTTCTTACACAGGTTCAGAAGCCAGACAGCTGCCTGAAGATTTTGGGAAACATTTTTGACAAAGAGAAGAGGGACCACTGCTTATTAATTATATATCGTGTAACACCATGAAAACAAGTATGTATTACATGAAAATGTTCGCTCAGCTTTGGCAAATCATAAAATAAAAGCAGGGGCAAACTCTGCAAAAAAAATGTTGTTTTCGCGTGGCGATATACCAACACACACGAATCGGGATATTTTAAGTTGCTATTTAAAATTTCCGTTTCTTCTCTATCGACAACAGCCACCAGATCTGGTCCAAAATGAATTGTATTAAAACCTGAATTCCAGTTGCTAATGGCTCAAGTTACAGTGGCGATTTTTCTAGACATTTCACCTGCACGAGTGTGTTAGACTTAAATCGAATATTTCCCTTAAAATGATACAGCAAAATTGAAACCCACATAAACATAATTATTTTTTTTCAAATTAGCTTGCTGGCTTTTAAAAGATAATATTATATCCAAACGCATTTGCTTGCTTCTTTGAATGTAATTTCTTTGTTAATATGTCCAAAAGTTTTAGTGAACTTACGCTAATATCATCTGCTACAAGGATGTTACAAGGATACAGATTCCTTCTTACTGCATTAAAATAAGAAGTTTGTAGTTTAGAAAATATTTTAAATTTTCTTATTTGAGCAGTGCCTAAAACAAAGACATAAAAGGCTTTTTTCGGTAATTTTGTAGCCTTTTCCTCCTTTGTACCATTCTCATACACTTAACGTTCGCCTCGTTAACATTGAACTCTTTAACGAACAGCATACGGCGTATAAAAGAAAATAATTCACATCCGTGCCTGAAGGAAATACTACACTGTTTCTGAGGAACCATAGCTTACGACAAATTTATTATACAGATTGGGGAAAGGACGCACCAGTAAGCCGTGCAACTACATCAGATGTTTAATACAGGGGCAATGGGGTAATAAATATGGAAATTCTCTTGACTTGAATTAAACTAAAACAGGCAAGGAAAATAATTAAGCCTCTATAAGTATTAAAGACTTCCCTACTGCAGTTTGGTCGTAATCTGCAAGTTTATTCAAATCGAGCAAAAGGGACTATTTGAATAGAAGCAGCCAGAAGCGTAGATAGTACAATTACAGAGTTGCTATTTTAAATAAACGTGTTAAATCTGCAAATAGTAAATAAATTTTCTGATAGAAAAGGTATATAATTGAATATAAATCTAACAAGGAATAACCATCTATTATACCTTTAAACAATACATATACATGCAATTATAGAAAAAGAAATAAATACTAATTAAAACCCAAGATATGAAATCTGTAAATTTATAAAATCGCAGCTCTGTGTCTTGAACTAAGTTACCTTTCATTCACGCAGAAACTGTGTATTTTTTATAGACGCTATTAGATTTCCAGTGAAAGAATGCATCTTTACCAAGATAATGCTCCTTAGAGACTATATGGTAAAAGCGATGCTCAACAGAAGTAGTTAAATGTCTCATCAAATCTCGAAGAACGAGATTGCTGCTTTGTTGGTTCCATATATTTCCCCATGTATAACGTGAATACAAGTCAATTTCTCTTAAAAGATCTTTCATGAAGGCATCGCTTTACTTAGAGAAATAGCACTCGAAACCAAAAAGTACAATAAAAACACGTTTTTATAAATGTTTCATAAGTTCAGACTATTACAGTAAATTTCAAATGCATTAATTGTATTTAAGTTGTAGAGTTTATATCTATTTTAACTAACCTTTATTTTAGCCTTCATTTTTCCCCTAGAAATGCCCGTGCCAGAGTATGTAAATTGTAACACCACGCACAGTTTATTCAAATTTAGAGGAAGCTAGTTGAATTAAAATAGGAAAGGAAATCAGAGTGTGAAAGTTGCTTTAAAGTTACGCTAGTGAGGTTGCTCGGTAGAATTTAGATCGGTGCGTGTCGGCCTGTGTGCCTAGCGTTGCAGAAGTGCTAGCTTTCAACTGTTTAATCAGTAATCTTGCTGAATCTCAGCAGTAATTTAAAAAACGCGGTTAGTTTAGGATCTCAGAGCCTCGTCGGTAGTGCTTTGATATTTGTTCATATAGTTATTACTTTCAGTTTTACGATCTGCTTTAGTTAAACCTCCGGGTTGGCACAGTTTGTGAGCGTCAAGTAGACGCATTTGTCATTTTAAAGACAAAATAAAAAGGGCTTTAACCCCTTCTTACGTTTCTGTGTAAATTCACACATAGTAGCAGACACTACCCCAGTTTCTGGCAAGTTGGGGCAGCGAGATCTTACAAAGTCATTGAATATCACAGAATAGCGTCGGCTGTCTTAAGCTTATTAGAAGTATTAGTCAATAGTTTTAAAAAGTCATTTGATACAAAGCCTATTTTACAACAAATTTCAATTAGACGTAATTTATTGAGTATCTAATAGAAGGAAAGGGACAGTATATCTGTACGGGTACTCAAAACTGATATGCACATAGACTAGGCAAGTGGACTTGAAGTACGTTTCAAGCACTGATTTGAAGTTAATTGATATCACTTTCATTCACTTGATGAAGTTCAGAATGTAAACTTGTGTATGCCAGTATTGGTTGATGACTGAGCAACTAAATGCTCATCCGCAAGATTTGACTGCGTAATTTGTTTATGATTTTTCGTTAAACGAATATCTAGCAAGCATACGTAGCATGTATTTATCCATGTATTTGTCTACATAGTGTTTCTGCTCTTGAATTGCGCATGCTTTCTGCAGTATTCTACTCGGCAGTAAATAATGACGATTCCAAATCAAGCATATTGTTTGTACCGAATAGACATGAATTTCTCATTATCAAATAATTAAAAAAAATCCTTATTTGGAAATACATTATTGCAACTGAAAATATTTTAAGACCTAGAAAAATGTAACATATCAATTTTTATGAATACATTTAATTCACTGGAGTTAAATTTTATGCCACAAAAATATCAAATTGTTTTAATTTTACTTTCTGTTGTACATTACTTTAAAAACTGTATGTACATAAGCTCATTTATTTTTTATAAATAGATGTTAAAAATTCAAAATAACGATAGTAATAATAATAATAATATTAAAATCTGAAAGCTTTCTGATTTTACATTACGCCAAAAGGGTGTCTTGTTAGCGTTTTGTGTGCTGCCTTTATTTATTAAATATCATGTTCTCCTCACATAATCCATAAAATTCAATCCAACAGCAATATCTCTACATAATTTTAAAATGAATCTGTAGAATTTCTAATACATCCATCTTTAGAATCCATCTTTAGAATTTCTAATACACAGTCTCGCGCGCTGAAGATGAAAATGATTTTTCCCGCACAACGTCGTCATTGCTCGCTTTGAAATCGTTGAGTTTCTTAATCAAAAGTTCGTTAAAGTTTTACAAAATATGAAATCGGTAATAAAAAAATTCAGATTCCAAATTCAATCTTCCAGATGTCCATGTTTAGTGGAAGATAAAGTTATTCAAAATCTGATGCCTCTAAGTACCGTTATTTTATCAGAATGCGAGAAACATAGATACATTTTTGCACATTCTTCAATATTTAATTTTTTTAAATATTACACAGGGCTCTAATATTTGGTGGCAAAAATTTGAAAAGTGAACCGATATTTATAGCGAACCAACTCAAAATGCCAAAACGAAATTAATAGCCCCTCTGGGCTAACACCCTTTGGGCCAATAACAAAATTAGGGTTAAATGTGCTTAAGACGGATGTCCGTGGTTCCAGATTGTTCTCATATTTTGTGGAGTTCATTTGTCTTAGACCGTATTATCTTTAGCGAGAATAAATAATTATACGTGTTTATATTAACGGGAATGCTGATCAGTTTCAACAACAGATGTCTTAAAATTTTGATCCCCGTGAGAAGTCTACCAGCATACGTTTCATACATCTCTTGCATACCATACCAAATTGTTCTGACGCGCAAAAAAAGTGTTTCAGTTTTTCTTTGCTCAGTTTCATTTTCTAGACGCATGGCAAAAAGTTGTTCTTCTGGGAGCTGATGAATATGTTCAGTGATAAATGAAGAAAGACAGAGTTAGTTTTTCTATTGTTATTTTAAAGATAATTTATCGCCAAGCGTTCCAAAAGTATAATTAAAAGCACTCTTCTTTAAAAGTTACTTATTTAACATTAATATTGTTAAGGCTTTGGAACGGGTAAAGAATCTCGAAAGAATTCATTGCACGAAATGTTTGAGCACATTCGAACAATATTTACATTAATCAAATTTTCAGTTTTGAGCATCATAAAAAGAACTGAAAAAGAATGAAAGCTTATAGGAGACAAAGTAGCAATTACAGTGTAAGACTTAACGCAGAATGTTTTTTTTATTCCCCCATCGAGTAAAAAATAGCAGAAATATTTTATTATTGTTAAAATCATGAGAAATGGTATCTTTACCTGATACAAAATTTTAAATGAATTTGCTTCAGGTAAATATTACTCATGATGTTAATAAATATATTTCGGCCTTTTGTTGCAGAGTGAAAAATTTATACTATGTTTGCATATATATGGATAAAAGATTTAGCTAACAAAAGGTGATAAATGATTTAAATTTGCTAATAACTGCACCTCCTCTTTAACTGTTCCGTCAGAAACTCTTCTCAGAAACTATTAATGCCAACGGAATAATAGAATATAATTTAGTCATCATATATCATACGCATTTTTGCTAATACCATTTTGTAGGTCTGTTAGATTAACTTAGCATTTATCAACGTTTCAGATCTGTTTTCAAGATTCTTCTAATAAATACGTTTGAGAAATGAATCTGAGTAATACTTATTCATATCCCCCACAAAAATGAATTGTTTTCCAATACAGGAATTGAAAATATCATAAGTTTATTTATACCTTGATTTTCACTTTTAAGAAATAACTTTATAGTAAATATCGTGTAGACTGATCAATTTGCCTTTTCGTTTTATAAATACTAACTAAAACAAAATCACTAAATAAAATATTATTGTTCCCAGAGAATTAAAATATTATTGTTAATCCCCGAAAATATTTTTCTTTGTTATCATCCACCATTTACCACCATAAACCACCGATTCTTTAAGGAATCAAATAAGTGAATACATTAAACTCCCTGCGGTATATATTGCACGAGAATTGGAATCGTAGAAGGAAAAAGGTAGACAACAAATTAAACTTTGAAGTTATATATGTTACTCTGAAAGACCGAAATCTAGAAAATCTCCAGTGAATGTCAATATTCGCAGAGTCTCTTTGTGCACGTCCGAAACATTTTCTATGTATCCTTATTTCTCATTTACATCGGAAAATGTCGACATTCAGCATGCACTGATGATGAATGTTGAAAATAGTACTTTTGTTACTTCTTTAAATTTTTTACTTTATTATTAAAACATATTATGATAGATGTCAAAATAGGGGAAAGCTTAAGTAACAACACATGTAAATAATATGTTTAACTTAAAACGAACAGTACATTCTAAATGAGAAAAGAAAATAATGCCAGTAATAAATTTACTTATTTATGTGAATGACGTTATACAATCTTATTTCGCTATGTTTCAGTTTTTGCAAGAGCAAAAACTAAAACTGTTGTAACACCTAAAATTACACAAGTGTCGTTTGCTTTACAACGTCTTTCTGTCTGCCTCCTCGGCTTCTCGTCTCTACCTCCGCCAGAGCATATCTGTACTTATCGACACTCACCGGTGATGGTCCGAATGTAAAAGAAAGAATATAATCAAATATTCGATCTTTCACTGACGTATTTGGTATTTCTTGACATTCACAGGTGAAGGTCGACATTCTCCACTTTCGGTCTTTCACGCTAACATGTATATATATATGTAAGATATAACAAAAAATGCGATAGCTGCTTTTAACAATAATTGGCGAAATATGATACCTGGAATTTTTCGTGGTTACAATACTTCGTACAAGAAAGTAAAAAATATTATTTATCAATCTATGTACTCTCTTATGGATAGGGCGTTTCCAACCAAATCCTCTTAGTATACTAATATATGAGTAGTATGTTAAGTTGTAAAATACGTATTCATGTCATCAACTGATTATCGTTTTCCCCTTTAATTATGCGACTTCTAATATAACACATGTTATAAACACATGCTTATTGATAAATATCAAAATAAAATTCCAGAAAAATAACTATTAATTTAGTTGACAAGATTAATACTTGAATTTAAAAAAATAAAAAAACTGATTCCATCCAGAAGAAGTCTATCATCCAAATACTTCACAACAAAATAATATTAGTCAAAAAGTGAATACAAGAGTCTGACTCCATAAATGGAGTTTCCCGTTTGAGAAGACATGTTAGGAACAAAACTCGTATGCAAGAAAACTGAAAAAACAAAATTCGGTTTCGACAAAGCTCAAGATTTTTAAAAATCTCTAATGTTTGATTTTGTTTCAATAGGAACAAATAAATGATTCTGGCAGAAGAAGACCGCTAAATGAGACATGTCCCATTCTTGCCTGTAGATGGCGGGTGTTCTTCTCTTTTCTTTTTCTAAGAACAAGACTGGATTCGACCGCGCCCAGATTAGCGTCATGAAAAAAGCCTCTGCGTTGGAAAAGTAACTAAATATGATTATAAAAGTCAGCTGCTTTAAAATGTTTAGTACCAATCTTCTAACTACTGGAATTTAGTTTTTCCTTTGAATAAAATACATGTAAAGACGAGTTTGCTTTTTATAATGAAGAAAGCTCATGGCGTTTGTTGAAGCTCATGGCGTTGCGAACAATGAAGATGCATGAGGTAAGAGAATTTTATATCGGTTTTTGTAATAAAGAGTCTAATGCGATAAGACCATTGGTGAAGCAAATCTGTCTGCAGGTATTTGTGATGGAGCGATACGCAATCCGATAGTGATTAAGCTCACAGATCTTAGAGGATACAATTAGAATTCGATAACGTCATAGACGATCATATATTGACCAGAGACGTCACGGTAGGGATACAGTGAGAATTTCACTAAGAGCAGCGATCACATGACATTTCATCTTTAAGTGGAAGCATATCTGCTTCTTTAAATATAGACGCATTCATACGATGCCACACCTTAGATTTAGGGTGGATGTTTTCACGTTTCGAGTCGAACTTTTATGTTTTTTACGCGTTAGGATTTCAAACCACAAATGGTGTTTGAGAGAGTGCTGAATTTCAAACGCAAATTGAATTGCTTATCAGAGACGAGCAATTAACATCATTAACATTTGCCGTAGTCTAAATTCAGCGGTTGAAATGGTATGAGGTATAGAAAAGAAAAGAGCTATTGCCATTAATTTGTGATAACGAATGTAAAAATGTAATATATTTATGGCAATCATCTATGATATTTATCCCAGAAATCTAGTATTATAAATCACACTAATCCCACATCTATGAAATAACAGTAATTCTGTACTACTAAAACAAATTAACTGGAAGAAAAACACCCCAGAGTAAAATTTAAGGTAAAATTTAAAATCAGGCAGAAAAGCAAACTTAGATTGAGTTTAATTCAACGTCCAAGCCAATCTAAGGTTTATTTTATACTTAATTTTTAAGCAAACAAACCGCGCCTTTATAAGAGAATGAAACTGATAAAGGAAATAAAAGTTAGGCTGTTTTAGAGACGTTTTGATGTAAACTGATGCGTTTGATGTAAACTATGACGCGAAATCTGGAGAAAAATAAGATTAATAAAATTAAATTTTCCGAAAAAGTGCAGAAACGAACTAGGAGAAAAAGTCCTAGTAGACAAACTTGATTAAATTTTTTATGCAAACAGGAAAAGAGCTCCTCTCGTCCTCTTTGTTATTTATTGGAGTCCGTCTGTTAGAAATTACTATTTTTTTTTACTAAGAATGCATTTAAGAGCTGGAAAAGTATCAGAAAATGTCAGAAAAATTCCCACAGGCTTTATGAGTGTGCAAACAACTTTCCGTTTAGTATGATGAAAAAGAACATGGAAGCGAAAATATGCCCAATAAATATTCTTGAAGCCGAGAGAGAAGATTACAGCCACGAAACTCATTCTTGGGGAGATTTTCTGATCATTATTATCCACGTGGTGTCTAGGATTGGTTAAAACTGGTGCAAAAGTTCCTTAGTAGTTCTTCACAACAGTGCAATTAGATTTTTAGCCAGTAAGAATAAGGAACAATATCATTATGTAATTGATACTAAATCTAACAATTTAAAAGTAACTGCTTCCAAATGCTTCGATTTTTTTTATAAAAAACTCATACACTGTTGTCAACTCTTAGAAAGAACCGCTATATTACACTGAATAAGCATTATCTCTAAAAGAGCATGACTCTGAAAATCTTTTCATTTTAATTCAATGTAATGCTTTATAATTTTCATCGTTTTTTAATACTATAGCAGGTTTGAAATGCCTGAGAGCCATTTCATATCGATCAGGTTTCAAAAAGTGGTCTTATGTTTTGCATTTAAGTGAGAACGTCACATTTACGGAAATACATGCTGCTGCGGCATAACTTGGCAAAGCCATGGAACTTCCATTCGAGCTTACGACCTTTATGCACCTGCCCACGAAGTTTGTGAACTAACCGCGAATCATGGTTGTAGCAGACATAACACTTACTACTTCACTTCTCATACTCTAATGTGTGTAAGAATATGGGTAATAAATGTTACAACATTATAATATACCAATGCGCATCATCAGTTTAAACCCTATATATTACAGTGTGACCAAAACGTCCATTAGCATTTGAAAATTCAATAATTCACAAAATAATGTAGGTGGAGAGGTACAAATGGACACACATGCTTGAAATGACATGGGGTTTTATTGAAAGCAAAAGATAAATTGCATAAAAAAATGACAGCTGACATCTTGAACATTTCTTACAAAGAACGCAGTCTTTGGTAAAAGTCAATTCTTATGCTAATTATTGCTTTTGTTACCTTATAAAGTGCTATCTGTTGGCCGTTTTAAGCACTCTTTTTGCTTTCAATAAAACCCCATGACATTTCAAGCATGTGTGTCAGTTTGTACCTCATTATTCAATGAATTATTGAGATTTTAAATGTTAACAGACTTTTTGGTCACCCTGTGTGCGCATAATGGGTGCTATTACGTTTGCTCTATTTAATTCAATTATAACATTCATATCTTCATAATATTAATACACTACATCATGTTAGTAGCATTTACAGTTGTACATTTCATTATGTTACATTACGAATGCCACAATGCGCATAATTATAATTACCATATAAAGATATTCGAATACACGGCATTCATTGCCCATTACATACGTAAAATTTCAAAATTACCTCGGGATAACTTTTGTAGGTTTACAAAAGCCAGAATTCATTGATGGTTGCCTGAGGTAGCCTTTGCCAAGTCACATCCACTGCTATACGCAGATAATCCAGGGTTTTCGGCCGTGGTCCTCGGTTAATGTCACATTCAGTGACATCCCACAGCTGTTCGACGGGATTCAGATCTGGACAAGGTGCCGTTCAGGGCATGATGTCAAATCCGGTCAGGCTGTTAAGTGTACGGGTGCGTCATGCGGCTTGGCATAGCCTTACTGGAATGCTGTGTAGGATGCGCCCTGCAACCAGGGCAGAACAACAGTCTCCACAACTTGCGAGACGTAGTGGTCCGCTTTCAAACTTCCGTTAATGTGTAATAAAAGCATCTCGTGAACAAACATTATGCCACTCCAAACCATAACGCCCGGTGCAGGACCGGTGTGACACCCGGCGAAATGAGCTGTTTCGTAGCGGTCTCCGGATATCCACCATATCCGTCGACGGCAGTATTTCCTCCACAGACAGAAACGAGATTAATCCGTTAATAAAGCCCGATGCCATTCTATGGTTCACGCACTATGACGCTGGCACCACACGAGGCGTCTAGTCTTGTGTTCAGCAGTCAATGGTACCCCTGTGGCTGTACCCCATGAACGCAACTGTACTTCATGCAGTCTGTTGTTGCGAACAGTTTGGGTGGACACAGATCTACCGGCTCCTGAAGGCAACCGGCTTCGGATGTCACGTGAGGTGGAGAAAGGGTCTTCAATAGTTGACCGCCGAATATGCCGGTCTGTGCGTTCTGACGTGTGCCTGTGCGCATCACTTCCTCTTCGACGTGCACGTATACCTTCCTGAATCCATCGTGTGACACAATGTTCTGACGTGTGCCTGTGCGCATCACTTCCTCTTCGACGTGCACGTATACCTTCCTGAATCCATCGTGTGACACAATGTTGGATGGTACTCATGTTGAGCTCAACACGAGTGGCTATTGTGCGCAGTGACAAACCAAGTTCATAGAGTTCGATAATACGGTCACGTTCCGCGGTCATTAGCTGATGGTATTGAGTTCGGCTACGTCTCAGAGCCATTTTCTATGTTTCTTCCAAAGTCTTCAATGCTCGGTAAACCCTCAGACGCTGATTATGAGAAGGGAAAATGGCTAATCTTTATAGCCCGCATATACGTACCACGTGGTCCAAAGCGTGCTCAATTTTTATAATTTGCAAATCCACCTCACAACTCTCGCTCATGCAATTTGCATAACGCTACGTGCATTCTTTCTTGGTGTTGCAATTTCATTTTTGAGGAGTGTGCATTTATGCACATTCTTCATTATTTAATTTCTTCAAATATAATACAGGATGATAATATTTGGTGGCAACAATTTGAAAAAGCGAAACGGACATTCAGAGCGATTCGACACAAAATTGCGAAACGAAAACAATAGTCCTTCAGGGAGAAAGCTCATTTCTACTAAAAAAAGGGGGAAACGAAGAAAATTTGAAAGGTTTCAGATTTTCATTTAAGGCCAGTAGAGAGTTTAATTAATATTTTGTGCGTTAACTTTACTTATTAAATATCATTTTCTTCGCGCTTAAACCATAACATTCAGTTCAAGAGCATTATTCAAAAAAGATTTTTCCTCACAACGTTACCACTGCTCGCTTTGAAATCCTTGCGTTTGTTAATCAAAAATTCGTTAAAGGTTTACAAAATATGAAATCGATAATAATACGGATTCCAAATTTCAAATTTTGGGTTCCAGATGCCCACATTCAGGTGGAAAAGTTCAATATTTAAAATTTGATGGCTCTAGGTACCGTTGTTTTATAACAATGCGAGAGACATACATACATTTATGCAGATTCTTCATTGTTTAATTCCTTTAAACATAATTCAGGGCGATAATATTTGGTGACAACAATTTGAACAGTGAAACAACGCTTATAGTGAATAAACGCAAATTGCCAAAACGAAATTAATAGTTCTTCTGATCAAATTGCCCCTTTGGACTACAAAATTCGAGTCGATATAGAAAAGCTAATGTTTATATCACGTGGCGAGTTAAAGAGATGAGCTCTGTCTACGCGCGCCCCCGCAACTGCTGACACCAGCGTTGCGCAGAATAGGATGAAATAGAAGGACAGGATCCTAAAATGTTTTTCAATTCAAAAGTAGTGGACACAGGAAGCCATCTAGTGGTCTTTAAGACATTCCAGGGCACTGGGACAAATATTTGACGGCCGGAGGTGAGCGAGAAAAGGCTCTGGCTTGCCAACGTGCCGGCCGGGAAATGAGTGTGTATCTTTCTGGCCCGCATGGGGGATGTTAGGCGCGAAAGGGACAAGTTAATGTGCGTTCGCATTGCCCAGTGTTTTATCTTTTTCGTCGCTGAAATAAATAATTAACTGTGCTTCGTAAAAGTAAATTTTTTAGATATAAGTGCCCTTGTTGTATTACGAAATATTATCTTATATAAGCGAAGTGTAATTTAATTTATACTATAAAGTATTTCCCCCCTCTTTTAGGTGTGCCTTCGTGGTGTAACTGTAAGCATCCCCAATGTGTATTCTGGCGTTCCGGAGTTCAAATCACAGAGACAGCACCGCGAAATTCTTCATTTTTTTTCATTTGCTGAAAATTTTCTCACTATTCTACAACACGTAAGAAAATCATGTAAAGAAAATAAATTGAAGTTAAATATATTTTGACGAAATTCAGAAGGGATATAATTGCTTGTATTTTAGAAGCGTTCCCTTTAGGCATATAGAAGACTTTAGAAGTTCCTTTTAGGCATTTTAGAAGACAAATATGTTAATCCGTTTAGCTCAAAAATGCTTTTTTTATTGCAAAGGCACTTGTTTAAACATTACTGGCTCTCTTGCATGAAAGATACATGAGATTGGAACATGAAAAAATATAAAAATAAAAAAAGCAAAATAGTAATTAACTTTATTAGAATAAAAAGAACTACATGAAAAAATGCTTATTTATTGAAAAACACATAGATTCATAAATTAATCAAGGAACACAATTAGGAAAAAAAGTAGTTTTCTCATTCACATAAATACCATTTGAAATCATAAAAAGCCATAAGATTTCTTCTCATGCTATAGAACAGAATGGCATTCTACAAGTTGAACATTTTACGCTAAGCAATCCAAGTAAACAAATGCTTTAATAACTAATCAACTAACATATAAGTCAAGAAGTTAACTAGTTTAGGAATACTGTGAAGTTCTTCTTAAAGAATTTAAATGTTTTTTCACTAGACTCTTTCGAATTATAAAAGTTCCAATTACATGGAAATTTTAATTTAAAATTCCTTAAATTAAGGAAATATCAGGAAGATAATTAACCATAAATGAACCTTTCTTTCATTTTTCTTCTACTACGTAATGGATTTACAGTTCTAGGAAGAAACACTCTTTTTTCACAGCGTTTTAATGATTTAAATTTCGCAAATTATTTCCCGTATAATCTCACATAAAATGGTCTAAAACAATGAAACTAATTCTCAAAACAAATCATTCCGTGTAAACGATATTATTCATTCAACTCATTCCTCATAAAAGATAATTATTTGTTTCCAATATTCAATAATCAGTAATATTGTATTGAAACTAAACGATTCATTTTCAAGTATAAACTTGATGTGACCAACTTCTACGCCTTCGATGGCCAATTTAAGATTTTGGATAGATCTACTAATAGCTCGATAAATACCGTTTATGGCAAAATGAGGAATACTTAATTGCATAAAAATACAGCAATTTTTCTTGTCTAGAGAGAGTTTAAATTTATTTTATACTGCCGCTACGCGGCTACGCGCTAGCTTTCGTCTGTGATTTCAACGTACCGAAAAAATGCCTAAAGGGAGCACCAAACATTAAATTTAAAAACTGCACAGAATTTAACTCTGCAGAATAACTTTATCAAAAACATATTTCACTAAAATTTATTACATATAGAAAAATCACAATGAAATAAGCAATATCCCTTAATACAAATATTAGTTATCCTAATACTAAATAAATTATCAAACATCCCGTTGTTTTCTCTCGAAAAACGTCTAGTATCCAAGAGAAACCTTAAATTTAAAAACTGCACAGAATTATCGCCCTCATTTTTGGAAGTGGCAACAGTGCTGATATCAGCAACAGTGATATATAGCACGTAGCCATTGTCGCTGATGTAATGAAAGAGAATTATCGATTTGATGCGATTTCATCAAAAAACATAAAATAAAAAAAAACTCATTCGAATTTTGGAAAAAATCGTTTCGAGGTACAACTGGCTGTTGTCTAAGTGCACTCTAATTGTCAAATTTCGTAGCCCTGTGCCTATTAGCTTACGCGCAGCACGAACGAAGACACACACGCACACAGAGAGCCTCTTCAATTTGTATATATGATTACAGCCGAAAACACTGCAGCAAAAACATCGCGGATGAAAACGTCGCGGAGAAAACAATGCAAGGCGAAAACGTCGTGGTACAAAACATCGTGGGAGAAAATAAAGCAAAGAGAAAACATCGCAATTCTAACACATCGTGGTACAAAATATCGTGGTCGAAAATAAAGCGGTTCAAAAACTTCGCAGTTTAAAAACATCGTCGTCGAAAATATCGTGGTAAAATAAAGTACCTACAAATCATCGCATGACGATAACATCGCACATATTCGTTTTTCAGGCTTTAATATCTGTAAATGTATATTCGCATAATGATTTATGAGAGCAAAGTGGAAAGAAGAAGAATTATTACTTTCATGTTTTTTATTAACTAATAAATCTTTAAAAAACAAGGAATTTAAACAAAACAAGAAATAATTTTCATTATGAGAGTATCAGATTAGTGAAGAAAATAATATCATAGTTCAATTAGCAATTTTTTAGAGATAAATTCATACAGTTACTTATCTTTCTTTTTCTGTTCTTTTTTAGATTATACTTTTCATGAAACATTACCAGTAAATCTTTATAAAAATATAATTTATTAATGACCTTTGTTAGTTAACTATGCCAGTTTAAAATTAAGTGCCCTAAGTTGTGTTAATTTTCTATGCTTAAGTTTCCACTTTACATTTTCAGCAAATATTCATTAGTTAATAAAAAATATGAAAGTGAAAATTACCCTTCTTTCCCTCTTGCGCTCACAAATCATTATGCGAGTTTTTACATTTATTAAACAATCGTTAAATTTTACAATTTTTAAAGCCTGAAAAACGCATGTCTGCGATGTTATCGTCATGCGATGATTTGTAAGTACTTTATTTTTTACCACGATATTTTCACCGACGATGTTTTTAAACTGCGAAGTTTTTGAATCGCTTTATTTTCAACGGCAATATTTTGTACCACGATGTTTTAGAACTGCGATGTTTTCTCTTTGCTTTATTTTCTCCCACGACGTTTTGTAAAACTACGTTGTCTCCTTGCGTTGTTTTCTCCGCAACGCTTTCGTCCGCGATGTTATCGGCGGACACCGTATATATAGATAGATTACCTTCGTAAGCGTTTTTGTAGACAGAGCATTGTCAGGTCTAGACATACAACTCTACTTTTGTTGTATACGGAAAAAAAGGTGGTCGATGGTAATCATGTGAAGAATCAATAAACAGAAATTTTATTCTTCCAAATGAACAGTTTGAGGAGTTAATTATTTTTAAATCATAAAATATTTAGGAAATAAAAGTATGAAATCATACAAATATTTCGCTTTTGTTTTTAAATAAAACTAATATTTATTGTTACCCTAACACAAAGTGCTGTTTTTACTGTTGAATATAACTAAAATTTAACTCGAAATTAAATTCAATTTCACAACTTTTCGCGCTTCTTTCAACCTTTCTTTCTTTAATTTCAGACAATATAAACAGAAAGCTATCGAAATATTCGAAAAAGATAAACATCTGAACACGATTTTATACTGAAATTCCCAAGAGATATTGCAGTCTACCTGTCATTACAAAATTTCAGTACTAGCATTCTGTTTTATTTTGGATATAGATGATAGTATTGGAAAGACGTAGAGAGGAAATATTGTTCGTCATATTACAAGCATATTTAAGTTATCAGCCATGTGACATAAACAACACTTATTACAAAATGTTATTAAGAAGAGCAGATAACAGAGATGTATGACTTTTTCATGCCTTACATGATAAAAACCCACTTTTATAACATGAAGGATAATTAAATTGATTGGCACTGCTTATTCATTGACTGGGAAAATGCACAAATTTATATTTCAGTACTTTACTTGTAAAGGATCGAAATCACTAACAACTTTTCGACCAAAGAAAAGAATTAGATGCATTGAAAGGTCAGACTCAGTGAGAATTTAGAACGCAGAAAAGGAAGGAAACGAAATTTATACAGAGTGTGCTTTTAAGTTTACAGAATAAGGATATATGCTTTTAATTTTTGCATTTTAAGTTATTTTAGAGGATTTTTCTTAGTTTTAGTTTCAGAATTTAAATATCTACAATTAAATAGTTTTTCATAAGTTCATCTGAAACGTACCATAATTGCGTTATTTTTGAGACCCTGGCAGTTTCTATGAACAAGCAGTTTTGAGTAATGTTTATAAACTCAAATAAATGAGAAAATTAATTGAAACAGTCTCAATCATTGTTTGGATGGGCAGTATCTCAGCTGTTAATATTAATAGACTGGATTTCTTTATCGAAGCTTTCGTCAACAGTCCCATAAATGTCTCAATAAGAAAAGAGTGATTGAAAATCAATTATATAGTTTTTTGTCGAAATACTGGAGTTCTACTGATTTTCATTATAAATCTGCAATTTCCCGGAAACTGAGTTAAAAAGTTTCAGAAAGTATTTTTTCTTTTTCTATTAATGTATTCTAAAATGTGGCAAAAGGAACATTTACCAAAGAGAGTGCAAAAACAGGTTTCAGAAATACTCAATATAGCCATGGGACAAAGCAAAGGGTCTTTCTGTTGACATGAGGCCGACAAGCCTGCAGTTCTGCGGGTGCCTCTAAATTGTTATCATGTATTAATATTTTGCATGTAACAAAAGCAAATACATGCTTTAAAAGAAGTTCAGTTGTTTAATCCTTTAATGTGATATACATAATGATGGAAAATAAAAATTTGAATTTCTTTCAGATTTTGAATTTCCATCATTATTTTAATTCTGATAAAAGTTTGGTACGAGAAGTGGAATATTTTAGTATGCAACTTGCACAGAGAACAGAACCTTATTTTAGTTATATACAGTATATTGTTTCCTATCTCGATCTCTGTTATGTTTTGAATTTTAATTCATGCTTCTAACATATATAGAATTCCTTTATAAACAGGTCATGAAATCACATTAAATGCTTTGTGAAGGGAACTAACTTAAGAGAAATTAAACTCGTAATTCATCAAACGCATTTGGAGAATTCAAAGCCCACGTACTGCAATCATAGATCTGGGGAACCAACTAGTTCTACCAAATGAATTGATTGCTCGGTCTTCTCTAAGTCAAAACTAATTACCAATGGGTATTGGTTCTGGAGATATTGTGTAATCAAGGACAGTGATCCTAATGCTAACGATATATCATATTTGGCGAATATCGTTTCGTGATATGAGTGTTCGGATACATTGATTATTAACATTCTCTGACACGGCACGAAAGTAGAGAATCAATATTGAATAACACTCAGGAATTAGAACTGAATCTGAAATACCCGCAACCAGTTCGGCACGCAAGAATTCAATCACACGAGGTCAGTAAATTGTTTTCCCTAGATGCAATCACTAGAACTGCTTTGAAAAGGAATGTCGCATGTATTGTTCCAACAACAGTTAGAAAACATGCTTCATGTTAAGACAGATTTAAATTTTTTTACCCATTTCAATTCTTAGTGAGTCTTTACCATTGTTTAATGTTACTCTCTTACAGAATGAAGAACATTTTGAAGAATAAACAGCTAGTATTCTTGTCATAATTGTTTTGGAAGCTAATAAAACAATACAGCAATTATTCCTAGTCTTAGGTACGTTTTTCGAAGTTCAGTGATATGAATAAACGAATCACTACATTAATGTATTTACTAATACCTTAGAAACCAAAACATCTAAGTAAAAAGTCTCCATTAAATATGCGAGAGTTTTTAAAGGGCACTGTTTAAATTTCACATATACATTTTTAATGCAAATTCACGAATTATGTACAGATTTCGGTTCTTTCTCTATCGTATGTTAGTTAACTGTACCAAAATAACCTAAACCATCTTGGTAGATGATTTAGGAAGATGCATGTTTTTTAAACTAGAAGTGATCCTATATCATACCAGAAGATTTATGCTGTCATAAAGTGGCAATTGAGGTTTCGCCTTATTTGCATTTTATGTAGGATCTTTAAAAGGCATTTTATGCTGCACGTTTATGTTAAAGTATGTCGTTAGGAATAAGTGACAGTGTAAAATGTGATTTTGACTCCTAACATTTCAGGTTAAAGTACATGATACGAGTGTAATTGCATGAGAATATAATATAGGATTTCTCCATGTTCGCCATTTAACGATAAATATCAAAGGCAATTCATTTTAAAATGATAGAACTGGACATTTTGGAATAGTGCGAAACTTACCTTATCAATTCCTACATGACAGCTTGCTTGAGATTATTTTGAGCTTCATTCGATTACATTTAAATTTAATGCCTTGGAAATGTTGTGTAAAATGTAATACTTCTCAGCTCACTGCTTAGGGGTCTTTTCATATAGTCTCATGTCTCTTGAAAACAGGAGAATAATTAATCTGTGCATATATAGCCACACAAACAAGAACAACTAAGATATTTAAAACGATTTTGCTTCTTGAATTGAAATTGAACACCAGT
>KK122319.1:592988-620532 GCA_000611955.2 Stegodyphus mimosarum
CCAAATGATAAAAAAACTAAAAATTGGTGATATTATGCGTTTTAGTGCTAGAATTATGTTATTATTCTTTACGTAAGGTTGGACGACCCTTTCAGTCTATAATGAGACAGAATCTTTTAAACGTGTAATATTGACGCACGGAAGGACCAGGTTACCCTTCATATCCTGCTTTAAGAAATAATTTTCTGTTTTAAGAAATAATTGGAGACCTCAAAATTAATTATTCTAAATTTGGTGTTCTCCCCCTAAATTCATCAGCTCTCCCAAATTCGAGATCTTTCCATGTTACACAATAACCTAAAATTAACCAATCATAGCATGGAATACTTTCTGCATCTACTCAGTATAAACACTGTTTTGCAAGCAATTACGTCACTTCTTCCTCTTCCTACCTTCTACTCTGCGTCAGTTATCCTGTCGACTTAAAATCTATAGTATTTTAGTTGCGTAATTAGATAGATGCAAAAAACCAGTAACTTCCAGATGTGGCCGTTTCAAAATATCATTTTATTCCAGAGTAATTCGCGTCGGATAAATTCTGTAGACAGTGTATTTTTTTCAATCATCATTAAATACGTACTTTTTATTGATAGTGGTTTTAAAGGTACGGCGTAGCATCTTCGACAGGACAGGATAAACGATGCAGACTTCTTTGCAGAGTAGAAGCTAGGGAATGGAAGAAAGGAGGTAATTGCTTGCAAAGCAGCATTTATATCGAGTATATCTGGAAAATACTCCAAATTATGATTGGTTAATTTGAGGTTGTTATATAACATGGAAAGATCTCGAATTTGGAGAACAGATGAATTTAAGGGGAGAAAACCAAATTTAGAATAGTTAATTTTGAGAGAGTTATTTCTTAAAGCAGCCATCGTATTTTGTTATATCTTGCATATATATATGAATGTACTTTGATGATAAGATAAACTTCAAAGATACATGTACTCCAAAAATGCATTGAAAAAAAGAATGCGTATTTTATAAGAATGCACTACTTCATTTACTCTAATATCATGCAGAATAAGTAGAATTTTGAGCTTTTCTTTGATCTGAGAAAAGTAACATCTACTCTCGACAAAGACATACCCCATCTCGACACTAAATGTATGCAACAAGTCTGAATGGACTTTCTAGTAAATTTTCTCTAGAAGTTTGAATTCAAATATTTTGCTTGCTAATCATTATTTTCCTTCCAAGTAATTCCATATATTGCTACATTTAGAGACATACAAAGGATTGCAGCTCTTCCTCAATACAAAGAGATCATCTTCATTTATTTCCTTCTTCGGAATAACTATTATATTTTATTTTAATGTAATTACTTAGATATTATCTTTAATATCCAAGTAATAAATAGCTAAGTAAATTTATGAAATATATCTAAGTAATCTAACTACTTAATATCTATGTAGTAATAATTAATATCTAAGTAAATAATAAGTCATAATTTTTTACAATTCAAGAAATAGAAGTTGGCTCCTATAACGTTTGCATTGATAGGAGACATTTTCATAAATTATATTTGAAACTTTAAATATGATTCTCTTATTTCTTTGCCAGATTATTTTATTCAGAATATGTTTAATGTTAATGCAATTGATGAGAAAAATTTATTTTTACTACATTTAACTTAAAACGTTTTTACTGTGTTATGAAATATATACACTGCTGGCCACCCAAATTGCAACACAAAGAAAGACAAGAGATAACGCAACAAAATTTATTTAGATAACATGGTGACCAAATATCAAATGATTAAATTGATAGACTTCTGTGAAGTGCGGTTCCTTCCAGAATCAGTAGCCAGAGTAGCCGCCATTGTTGGAGATCAACGCTGCCACACGCCTCGGCAATGCTTCAAAGAGACTTTGGATGTGTTCTTGGGGTACAGCAGACCAAACAGCTTCCACACGTTGCCAAAGTTGATCTGACATGGCAGCTTGGGATGTAATCTGGGTCAATCGGTCAGCAACCATTGACCACATATTTTCTATCGGCGAAAGATCCGGAGAACGAGCCGGTCAGGGAAGCAATTCAATCTGCCGATTGACGAAGAACCCCTGGACAATGCGTGCCAGGTGTGGTCACGGATTTTCCTGTTGAAATATGGCTGTGGGCAAGTCCTGAAGGTAAGGAAGGACAACTGGCTCCAACGCGTCGGAGATGTAAAGCTGGCTGTTTAAAATACCGGCAATGCATTCTAGAGGAGTGCGAGAGCGATATTCAATACCGCCCCATACCATAATACCTGGTGCAGGTACAGTGTGGTGGTGAATAACGCAGCTGTTCAGCATCTTCTCTCCAGGCTGTCTCCAGTCTCGAATCCGACCATCGTGGTGTTGCAGACAGAAGCATGACTCGTCAGTAAACTGGCTCTAGCACCTCCGAGATGTAGCGCTGGCTGTTTAAAGTAACGGCAATGCCTAGTAGAGAAGTGCGAGAGTGACATCCGATACCGCCCCATACCATAATACCCGGTGCAGGACCAGTGTGGCGGTACATAACTTAGCTGTTCATTATCCTCTCTCCACAGTGTCTCCAGATTCGAATCCGACCATCGTGGTGTTGCAGAGAGAAGTGTGACTCGTCAGTAAAGACAATTTCATTCCATTCTGCCGTCCACATCCTTCTTTCATCGCACCATTGGCGGCGGAGACGTCTGTGGGTCTGCGTCAATTGCAGACTAAGCAATGGGAGTCTTGCAGACAGACCACTCTGCTGTAAACGGCGTCGAATGGTACGCGCAGACACTGGATGATGCGTTAGAGACGGAATGCGCTGTGCTATGGTTCGTGATGTGACTAAGCGATCCGTCACTGCCATGCGCACAATGTTCCTGTCATTACGCGAAGAGGTGCGATCGATCACGTCGGTCCGTCGTACCCTCCTGCATCCAGCGGTCACATATCCGCATTAGAGGTGTTTGGTTTCGTCCAACACGACTACCGATTTCCCTGAAAGCTAATCCACACTCTCGGTAGGCCACTATCCTTCCTCTGTGGAACTCGGATACTTGATCAAACGATGATCGCTGTAGACTACGAAGCATAATTGATCGCTTCTTTGAACAAACCACAAGAAAAACACAATTGCTGAACTTGAAATCGTCGACAACCTCCAAGCCTTAAATAGCGCTTTGAAGTGGCGCCACAGGAGCGCGTGATCTGCATCTGCACTGAAATTCTAATCATTTGCATATCTCAGCTCCGCTAATGCATGTCGTAAATTTCATGTTATTTGCATGCTTCCTTCAGGGTGTTGCATTTACGGTGGCCAGCAGTGTAGAAGGCAACATTTTGAAACAGAATTTCTCTGGATTCCTCACAGAACCCTAAATACATTTATGACATCTTTCCTTCAAACGCATAATTACAACAGCATTTTGATTATAATTTAACTCGCAGGAGATATATATTGTTGTAATTGTATGTACAATATTTGTGTTTATTACTCCAAAGGGATTATTAGGCTCAAAATGCTATTTTGCTTCTTTCATTGTAATTGCGTTGTTTCACTTTTCATTCGAGTCTGTTACTATTTGGAAAAATGAAAGATATCTTTTAAATTTGATATGTCTGTTACTGATTAACGAACTAAGCGAGTTAAAAAGAAACAGATGCAGGTCTTAAGATTATTTCATTTTTATTTTTTAATATGATCAATTTAAGTAAAAATGCATTTAATTCTTGATATATCTAATTAAAAACTTTAAATAATTATACATAACTGTACGTTGTTTTCACTTTTCAAATGTGCAAAAGATATATAACGTACCCATGAAGTCTAAATGTATATTCATCTAGTATCCTGTAGAATGTTTCGCTATCTCTACTCATAATCTTTTCTGATAAACAATATTGAATTTTAACAGAGTCCAACAGCCCTTTCCAGCGACAGTATGAATCTGAATCGTTTTTTTTTATTTCATGATTTTATTATTTTTTTTGGAAATATTTTATTTAGTGCATTTTGTGTAATAATTTTGTTATCCATTATGTTAACCGTTATTTGTTTGCAACGTCATTAACATTCTTTGTTTGCAATTGTTTATTTCGTACACAGTTTTGTATATCTTACAATGTTAATCGATAAAGATAGCTCAATTAGGAGCTGGTGTGTAGGCAAAAAACATATTTTTGGCAAGTTTTGGCAACTTTCTGGAAATTTCAAAGAAACATATTTCCTAATCGGCTATGATGAATGTTTAATGAAGAATTTCCGAAAAGATATGAGAAGGACATTAAAGCTCACTTCCAGTTCGTCATCTCAAAAGCTTATTCAAGAACGTTTCTTTCGAGATATTTCACATTAGCATTGTAAAGTTACTGTTAGTGTATCCTTCTGTTGGTAACTAACTGATGCAGTAGCACCGAAAGTTTAAATACAGCCACATAAAATTACCTCGTATGTGTCTCAAGTAAGTATTCTCTATCACTTTTTAAAATCTCTCTTCATATCTATGTGCTTAGAAATAGAACTGTAATTGTCAACATTGTTTCGAATGAAAATTACTTCTTCCGAAAATTCTTTGGCAAAACCTTGTAAAGAATTTTCTCATTTCTTACCTCGGGCCCGCGTAGTATACTTGGAAACCACGTCCAGTTACCAACTGGAAGGTTCGGAGTTGAATTCTGGAGCGGGCACGGCTGCTTTTTTGTGTGCCTTGATATACCAGATAACTCCACAACCTATATATTCACTGCCAGATGTTAAGGACAGAAATTCAAATAAATAATTCTGAAATATATAACAGGACGTGGAAAGGCGTCCTCTTCTACAGAAATATGATCAAAGATACTTTTCATACATAACATCACAGCTACTATACTAAGTGAATCTTCATCTGCTTCCATGTCTCTGTAATTTGTTTTATTGTTAGATATATTTATTGCCATCATAATCAAAATCGTAGACTTAACAGTTTGACAAATCATGCTCAAAGCTTTGGTTAAGAGAAAATTAGTATCCCTACTGAAAACACAAAGACATCACAAGATATTTATGTAACAGACAGTGGTTTCTGAGGAAGTGGAAGATAAGTTTTGCTTTGGAATACCTGACTTCTATTAAAGAATAAAAAATGAAACAATCATCTGCGTGTTAGCAAATTTATAACTAACACTGCAGATGGGCTAAGAAAATTTCTAGCTTCTCAAGTTTCTTACTACTAACAGTATTAATGTGCTGTATTAGAATTGTAAAATAAATTACTATACATCGGTAAATACGTGACTTGAAATATATTTTTCCCTAAACTATATAAAAAGGAATTGCAAATACTGCAAATTGTGTATTAAAAAATATTTCATTTTATGTACACTGAATTGAAAGGCAGACATTTTCCTTTATTTCTACTCTTTACTTTTTTTCCCCTTTATTTTTTTATTTTTACTTTTTTTAACCTGGCAAATATTTAATGGGGCTCCTTATAGATCAGGCGCTTATTTTAAACTCTTTGCCTTAAGTTCTACCGAGTAATAATGATTTTGTTTTCCAGGTAAAATTGAAATTTCAAACGAAGTTATGCATTTGAATTTTGTTTGTTCAATATTTTTTTGGAACATTTAAAGTTGCTGCTTTATTTTATACATTGAATGGCATTTCAGCTGTCCTAGGAACATCCCAGGTTTAGACTCTAATTTAATTTTGCTTCTCTAATATTACAGGCATGGTTAGTTTTATATCACATCCGTTTATTGTTTTTCGAAGTTTTCGAGCTTTTTCACAAATCTGAAATCTGTCATAACTCTTATTCTAACAGACGATCATTCCATTTTGGCCAACAGTATTTATTCATTTGTATGTAGAAGTTATTCTTTCAGTATTTATGCATTTTAACCGTTGTTAAATCCAGATTAATTCAGTTAATAGTCTCAAGATAGCTACTAAGTATTCAAAACATATTATGGTATTTATTACGCAAAGTGTAGAAATCACCGTTAATTCTTATCGCTTTTTACTCTAACATCTTTCAAACTTTACTCTTTCTTCATCCTACTGCAATATTTCTATAAATTTTAAAAATTTAACGCATCGGTTTTTAATTTTTGCAATATTTTGACATTTTGATAATAATTTCATTAATATTGTCAAAAATACGGCTATTAAATTCGTACAGTTTATTTTAAATATTTAAGTCAAAAATAGAATCAAATATGATTAAGTCAAACGCTAACAGTGGATCAGCTAATATTACCATAGGATTAGGATTATTTGATTGTTGGAAAGCATACTAGGGTTGTCTGTTCAGGAGGAAGATATCATAAAATTTGAACTAGGGTTGATCAGCTAGTGCTAAGTGGTCTCGTTTACGATACGATTAGTGAATTTATATTATTGCACTGAGGCCGCAGATTCTTGCATCAAACATTTAGCAAACTTAAAATACTCAGTAAAACCTGTTGAAGAAAAACGAACTTATAATATAGAGAAAGCTATGAGTAACATAAGCGTAATTTAAGCAGTAGGAAAAAGTAGAAAATACATGAGACACTTTTTATTGCGACACTCTCTCTATCGCGGTAACTTGGAAGCTACTTCACAGTTGTATGAGAGTTGTTAGCTTCACTCTTTCTCACAATAAATAACGTACCATAACATAACCACAGTACACTTGGCTTTGTATGGCGATTTATGATCATGAACCGTAACATTTTTATGTTAAGCGTAATACCTAACCAACGTGGATGTTCCTGTTATACCTATGCTTGACGAGCTTCCTTGCTCTCCCCGGCTCTTTCATGACTTTTTATTTGCCATTAGACAATTCGCTTGGATCTTTACATCAATATGTGGCCAAAGCATTCTGACGTCACTGTTCATGAAGTAACAAACGTAATTTTAAATATTTCCATATTGAACCTGCAATGAGAACTTTCAGTGGACAATATGAAATGGCTAAATAATAATCAGCAGGAGTGGAAAATTTAAAACAATACTCGAATCCCATGAATATTAGAAAAGGATCTGAAACTTGGTAACTCATATCTTGTCCTTTTATTCTTCATTCGAACTTTTCGAATCATAACCTAAAATCCAGCTTTAAACATTTTAACTCAGAACTTTAAGAAAATTAGTTTTATTGGTGGCTCCTAGTAAAACTCATTTAAATAAGAATATCATTTTTTTATTCTTTCAATGAATCAGCAGCATTACCATATAATGTTTCTTAGTACTACTCTGAAAGTGTTCTTTTCTAAAGTAATGAAGTAAACAAATTTCTGATTCTTTTCTAAAGTAATAAAGTAAACAAATTTCTGATTGCTCTGTTCGACTGGATAAAATTTAGAAATCATTGCTTATGCTAATCGAAATAAGCTCTTAAAATATTCCTACACCTTTGCACATAATTTATTTAAAAATCTGCAAAAGTGAAAAAAAACTATGAGCTGTAATATAAATATATACAGACATATTGCAAAACTATGGTGTTAACTCGCGGAATTTCTCCCTTTTGACTTATTGTACCTCTTGAAAATCGACTGGAGACAATAACATAATGCTTATTATCTCTCAAGGGAAGTCTTTAAAAAACATGAGAAACATATATATTAATGTAATTGCATTTTTATATTGCAAAGAAATTGGTTAAGCTGTTAATTTTTATATTATTGTTTAGCTTAAAAAACGAATATCTGTATTCATGCGTTCCTAAAGTACCTTATCATTTCATGCATTTTACGTTGCAACCGTAAATTTAAAATTTATAAATCACAAACAGAAAAAAATGGTACGGCTAAGCAAGGCTTAGAGTAAGAGACTTCTTTAAATAAGAGTAAAAAACATTAGCCGGATGCTTCACTGTAATGCGCTGTAGCTCCAGCTAGTCAGTCATTGACCTCCAAAGTTAATCATTTGTATATTCTATTCTAAGATAC
Source organism: Stegodyphus mimosarum (assembly GCA_000611955.2). NCBI lineage: Eukaryota > Metazoa > Arthropoda > Arachnida > Araneae > Eresidae > Stegodyphus > Stegodyphus mimosarum. The sequence goes on from KK122319.1 coordinate 600,866, forward strand.
GGGCGTACTCAATTGCGTCCCATTCGGATACTCCTAACGCACTAAGGTACGTGGCTTTTTATGTTACATAACTTATTTAGGACTTATTTAAAACCAGAAAAGGTGAATCCGATACATGAGAGTTCTTTATGGGCTTCTCTTTCTTCAAATAACATCCAAGTCTGTTACTTCTAGAAACCATGTTCGAAAAACAGTTACTTATTTTACTATTCCAGAAAGGATTTTTAATTTTTCATTCAAACTCTCAATACAGCCCAATATATCTAACTAACTGTATTATATTCAGCCAGGAAATGTTAAAAAGTACAAAGCTATGGAATTGAACAAAACCGTTGCAAAATTTTTAAAAAATAACATCTTGGTGGCAAGATTAATATTTCTCATTTAATCCCTTTTAGAATATCAAAATTAAGCAAAATTATTCTTACCACCCACTAATCTTTCAATCTATTAATTAAAAAGTCCTCTTGTCTTTAACAACCCCATGAAGCAACTTTTATCCTAAATTTTCTTTTCCACTGAGCTATAAAAAGTATGCTATCCAATTACGCAGAGGAATTATTATTTTCTGTCTTTAAAGCAGATAAAAAATATTACGAGGAATGCACTTTTTAATCTGCTTAGAAAATGCTGAAAGATTTTTCTTAAGCTAGCTACCATTAAAACAGGGTTTTTTAATCTCATGGTCGTATTATAAAAGCCATCGGATTAAAATCTTATATTTTCAATTTTGAAATGTCTGACATCATTGCAGAAAATCAGAAGTTAAAAACGGGAATTTAATGTCGTGCAGGACAAAGAGAAATTATATGAAAACAAATAATAAAATATTAAGTAAACTTTTAAGAAAAGATGAGTTAAAAATAAATGCTATATAATTACTATCTGCAGATCCTTTTAGCAAAAGTTTAATATTTTAAGAGTATGCATCTTTTGTTTTAAATTTATGCAAATCAGCCTTATTTTTTCTTATAACGATATGCAGATTTAAAGCTTTAAATTTTAGAATGAAAGATTATAAAGTCTTTTATTAATATCAAATATACTGTCATTTAGTTCCGTCATTTATCAGAATGGTCTAAGCCGTCTTCGCTGGTTAATCGCCCATAAAAATACATACAGTTTTAAATGTAAAAATTAGAGGGAACAAAAATATTAAAAATTAATATAAGGAAAACAAGAAGGAAATTTTACATTTATTTAAATTTACAGTTCATAGAAAATAACAAACCAAATTACAGCTAAATCTCCGCTGCTGTTTGCTGAGGAAACACAGCTGTTTATATTTACACTGACAAATGACATTGAATTAAATGTTTTAACTTCTTTTCTATATCTTTGATACTAAGAATATTTCTTCACGAACTTAAGCATATTCAAAATAAAAATGTTAATGAAATTGAATGAACAGTTAGTTCTTAATTTAATTTATTCATTTAAAGACCAACTACATTAATTTTCATCAATAATGCAAGCATCAAATTTCTTCAAAAATACATCAGTTTCTAAATAATATTTTGAATACTTTGTTCTGATTCAAGGCACTATTTCTAATAAAATTTTAAAAAATGACAGCTATGAGAATGTAGTATGTATTTGATAAATTTCAACAGACGTGTTGCAATGAAATTAGTGTTCGGGCCCATCAGTAACCGAGTGGATAAAATCGTTGAAAATTAAAGCTTCTACCTGGGCTTTTCTTTCATCAAACGAAACCGTTTCATGGGCGTATAACGTGAATAAGAGCACATTTTTTTTATAAAATCCTGGATGGTATTCTTTCTCTTAGGCTGATAACTTAGTCCGTGTTAGCTGTGCACTTAAGCAGAGAGCCTATGTATACATAATTAAGTAGTACAATCAATCACATCTAGCAAATATGAAATTTAGCACTCTTTGGTCACACTACGTTTCTTTAGGTTAAAAAATATTTTCATGAACCTAGAATCCTAAATTGATAAGGAATCGTAATTCCCATATTCGCAATCAGTGTAGAAGAATTAACAGTTTTAAAATTCCTGGAAGAGAAATTATTGTTTTCAGGTAAAGAAAATCAAAATTTTATCACAACTGAATAACAAAAATACGAAAAGCAAGCTTTTCTAGTACGCGATGCATAAGATAACTCATTATATAAATACCAAAATTTCAATATTGGCGATACATTTTCCAATAGTATACAAACGGAAGAGCTTTATACTTATTTATTTAGCCTTAATACGCTACTTTATTACTTCATATATTTTTATTATACCATTTTATCTTCGCAAAAAGAATGCAGAAAAATCACCAGATCATTTAAAATTAATCTTTTCCTGAGATTAGTTTGAATTCAATCAACAGTAATTATTTTATTTTATAGGTTGCTAATAACAGAAGCCCTTAGGGATTCATTTTTGGGAGTATGGCTGTGGCAATTCCAAGTAGCCTAACCTTTCAGGAAGTCTTCCCGTCTTGTTGAGACAGAGGTTCCGATACTGGAGCTCTAATGTTTTTTAGACTTAATGATATCCTTCTCTTATCTGTTTCAATTTTTTCGTTCCTTGTGGCTTTCCCCTTAGAAGGTTGTGGCACGAAGTAAGATGCTGTTACATCTCGTTTTTTTCTAGTTTCTCGAGGAAAAAGAGACACCTACGCGTTTGCCAGTTGTACTGGCTGGAACGGGAGTCCTGGTAGTTGAGGTGTAAGATACTTCTTCTAACTTACTGATTTCGCCTGTGCTTCGGTTTAAAACAGGAGGCACAAAACAGCACCCATTATTGTCAATCGGCTGGTCACTTGATCTTAGTGTCAGTAGCTTGAAGATACGTTTTCGTGAGTTTCTGCTTTCTGGAAATTTGTCATTGTGTCTTAATTGCGTATAGGCTCGGTTAACCTTAGCGCAGGAATCTGAACCCACTCGTTGGACTCCGAAATAGGCTCACGGCTCTGTTAGTTCATTTTTTAAATATGGCCTCAAACGTATCAACAAACGCAGAAAATGAAAATGTTCCAAATTTTAAAGAATTCAAACAAATATAAATGACAGTCCTATTATAATGATCAATTCTATTGTAAATCAAGAAAAACCATAACGTTTCCTGGATATCAGCAACATTACAGGCTATTCCAAACAATATCTCTATTTGTTATTAATAAATCTAAAATATATCAAACGGATGTGCTCTAGAAATCTTTTAATTCAGACCACTTCTGACACACAGTCTGCTATCATTCTTGTATTAAAAAATTTAGGAAATTGGACGTCAATGTGTCAGCGTGTAAAATATTAAAGAACTTTCGTCGTGTTTTCTTAGTCCATTTTCGTTTCGTTTCAGAAGAAGAAATTGTCTCCGTGGTGTCTGACCAGAACGTATGTCTTGCTAGGCGATCCAAATTCAAAACGAATATCAATTATTCAATATAAAATACGCAATCATTCTATATGAAATTTCAGCAGGCCTGATCTGAAGGACAGTATTAAGGATGGGTGCTTATATTGTTCCATAAGACCACTAGCTTTTACCCACAACTTCGCTGGCGTTGAAGTCCTTAAATAAGTTTCAAAGGCTATTGAAAATAAAATAAAATAATTTAATTTTTTTTTTGCCTGACCAGGATAATCAGGATAAAATTTTAGTTGCTATTAATTATTTTTAAAGTTAAAAATACACTCCGTGTAAAATTTTATCTCAGTGAAGAAGGGCAGTAAATACTGCCCTTCTTTACTGAGATAAAAAGAAATCCATATTGATGTCGCTAGGATGCTATTCTGCATAATTTTTAAAATCCGATTTGGATATATCAAACATTGCAATTTTATCTTATGGCAATTTTATCTTTTATCTGAAAAACATGCTTTATTAAGATATCTCACTACAAAAATAAATAATTTTCATTACCAAGATTTCAAAAAGTTTAAAATATTAACAAAATGTTAAAAACACTAATTCTTTTTCAGAAGAACACGAATAAGAGTAATATTCTATGACGCTTCTGTATACTATATTATAAGTTTTCCCATTCGACGTTAATAAATTCCTGGCTTTGGATACACACGAACAGGCAACCTATAGTTGACCATGTGAAAAGCATGACTTTTCCAAATGTGCCCCTGTTACCTGTAATATTTGCCCTTCAGCTTTCTTTTAACAGCAAGACTAAGTTGGATTGGAAACTGCAGTCTTTTAAAGTGAAATGGTAGGTCAGTGGGTATTATTGGGATTCGAGGTATGATAACACTTTCACCTTTTCCTACACCTGTTAAAATAGTGGCACCGATTATATTCTGCCCTAATTGTGTGATCCGAAGACTCGTTCCGTTACACAGCCGAGGTGCATCTATATTTCGCATAAGCATAACCGGCATATTTAGTTGAAAAATGTTTGTGAATGAAGAGCTAAAACCGGAAATCTTGAAGTATTTTAAATAAAAAATTAAATTAAACAATAAAAATTAATAAATGCTTTAATAAAAGCTTAATTAATAAATGTTACGCTTTCACGCCTTAATAACTTAACCGATCATCATGAAATTTTCAAGAAATACTTTTGATATATTAGAAAAGGTTAAAAATGTTTGCATAGTTTAAGGCACGCACGTGCGCGCGCAGACAAACTTTTACATCGTTTAACTTATCTTCATGGAAATAAGAATTTGAAATGAAATTAAAGCATTCTAAAGAGTATTATCTCAGAGCATTTTGATATGACGTGGAAGAGAAATTAGCTATCCTGAAACATTTTTAAACACCGAAACAACAAACGTTTTTAGCACCGAACACAAACAAACACCGAAACAACAAACCTAGTTTCGACAACATGTTCTTATAACCATCGCAAAAGAGAAAAAAATGTAAGAAAAGTAAGGTACAAGAAGCAAACAAATTCATGGATATTCTATATATCTAGAATTTCATCTTCTACTTCACAAAAAAGGGCGTGAGGAAGTTAAAAAAGCATGCAGAATGTATACAGACCAGTAATTTTCCTTTCTGAAAAACATGGCCAAGCGTAGCACAACAGAAGAAATTGCGACTGCCTATTAATAAGCTCACAAAATATTCAAAAGCTAAAAAATAAAATGAAATGATAAATAAAGGGAAATGTCCATGGTAGACTTTTTCGGACTACTTGAACTCATAGTATCCTTTGAATAATTCAAGAAAATTTTTAATTCTTAGAGTTGTGAAAGGTAGTTTCACTTAGAAATCAATGAAGAAAAGCGCGAAGTTTTGACAAGTGAAGTCAGGAAAAAATCTAGTGTGCTGCAGCAGTACGATAGAAAAAACTGATGTCTGGCTTCGCGCTTGACAACGCGTCTTGACTTCGATGTCCGACTCAACTTGTCAAAACTTCGCGCTTATCTTCATGAATCTAGTGTAATGTCTCTAGTCTAGATGAATCTAGTGTAAAAAACTGATGTCTGACTTCGCGCTTGACAACGCGTCTTGACTTCGATGTCCGACTCAACTTGTCAAAACTTCGCGCTTATCTTCATGAATCTAGTGTAATGTCTCTAGTCTAGATGAATCTAGTGTAAAAAACTGATGTCTGACTTCGCGCTTGACAACGCGTCTTGACTTCGATGTCCGACTCAACTTGTCAAAACTTCGCGCTTATCTTCATGAATCTAGTGTAATGTCTCTAGTCTAGATGAATCTAGTGTAAAAAACTGATGTCTGACTTCGCGCTTGATAACGCGTCTTAACTTCGATGTCTGACTTGACTTGTCTAATCTTCGCACTTGTCTTTCTTTGTGAATATACAAAAGTAGATCATAACCATCTGTATTCCATTTTAGAAGCGATGTAAATACACTCCAATACTGTAAGAGCAATGAAGTTCCGAAAGTGTCTCCAGATAATGGTTATTTAAAAAATAATGTACCCAATATTATATGCTTATTGTTTCATTTAAGAGCTTGATAAAATTCATTAATGTTTACTCAGTGTGACGAAATATTTTGTGTTGATCATAAACATGAGAATTGTAGAAAAATCTCTAGGAAAAAACAAAAAGGGAGATAATATTTATATGCCATTTCAAAGATTTAAAATGCTGAAATTCCCCTTTATCTGAGAAGAATGCTAACAAATAGGCGTTTGTTTTCATATTCTAACGATTACTGCCATAAAACGTAAAAGATCAGAAAATATATAAAACCTACAAAAATATTATATTTCGTTAAATGTTAAATTCAGAATAGTTTTAAGGCATTTAAATTATAAATTTCACCTTCCAGACGGAACAGTGGTTAGTGACTCTGAACACCGTTACCGATTGGCATGTTTTCGAAAACCGGAAAAGGCATGAATTTTCTAAATATATGATGACTTTGCAGTGTGAGGGCGCTCTAAATATATGGAGAGCCGAAAGTCCTCTTGCGTGGATTAATGATAGAGAGGCCTCAGACCCATTTCTATGGTGCTTTCCCTTAAAACTGGGATGTAACTGGGCAAAGTAATACTGTCACCTATATGGTACCCAAGCGTCTTCCCAACGACAGACGTAATCTTATATACTCTTGGAGATGAATTTCATAGGCTTGCTCTAATATCAGACAAGCGAGGCTACTCCAACAACAGCGCAAATCAGAAATTTGACTCTTGTATCCTTAAAAAGAATCATTTTATAACATTTTAGTTTTGGGTTACGATTTAATACAAAAATATAATGCCATTCTTCTGGAAAAGATTTGAATTAATAGGTGACTTTCAAGCAGTTTCATAAGAATCATCTATCTGTTAAATAACTGTCTTAAACATGCATTAAATATAAAATAAAAACCATTAAGGAACAATTAGCAAACCGTTCGTGAACTACTCTTCAGAAAGTGAAACATATCAAGAGTCAACGACACAAGAATTCACACCGAAGCAAGACGTTATCAACTCGATTTCGTATTTTGAGACGGAATTTTAACCAATAAATTAAAAACAGTTTTCATGATATTTTTTAAATCTGTTTATTTCCCAGCAAATCATAAAACTTCCCAGCAAAATTTATTTCCGAGCAAATCATAAATTGCCTGCGTATTTGCTAAACTCTCGTATTAAATTCAGAAGTGTAAACATAACGTTCTTGAATCTAATATAATTTGCTTAAAATCAATTTTCGTTTCTCAAATAACCACGAAAAGCATTTATATTTAATTCGCACTAAGGGCCCAAGTCGCTAATTACTTTTTTCACAAAAAATTATAAAGTTTTTTTTACTCGTTTGCATTAGTTGTGAAATTATTACCTGAAAGCAATGAAAAACGTACATAAAGAATTGGCTGTCTCTTACGGCTTGATTTTTGTAATCATTGTTGCTTAAGCCGACATACTAGTGAGCACCTCGTATATTAAGTGATTTGATGCAAATGTATGGAAAAAATGAGATTGAAATTAACTACCTCTGAAGTAACTTCGCAAAGGGTCTTCTTTAAAAAGAATACCAGCATTCCACATCAATTAAGATTTTTTTCCTCTGCAATATATGTATATATTTGATAAAGAGTTGATTATTTTAATTTGTATCTCAATGAAATAAAAAAAGGATTATGTTTTAAGATGAACAATTATATGAAAAATGGGCTGCATTTAAGTCAAACTTCTACTTTCATCTCTTCAGGTATGTATGCAGTCAAAAAATTTGCATTTTATTCATAATTGCTAACACTTATCTTACGTATCACATACTAATTACGTCATTACAACATATAAGTGCGGCTATAAAACAATTTTTGAGGATTTCAGCTCCTTATTCGAAAACATTCATAAAAAATCTAAATGCAAGAAACTTTTTATAGTGAAATAGCTGGCAGTAAATCATCTCTATTAAATAAACGTTTCATTTAGTAATAAACACTATAAAAAAGAAAATGTTATGTTAATTTTAAATGAAATGCATTTTCTCTAAACCAATTCTAAATATTTTATCATATTTATACGCAGCAAATGACTGTTTATCTACGATGCAAGTAGTATCTATAATACTGAATTACGACATAAGTATTGCTGCACTATAAGACTTAAATGGGACTATGTGTCCTAAACAAAGTGTTTCTAGTTTGTTCCTGTTTTCAATATCTTTAACTCAGTCAATATAAAGGAAGATATTATGTAGTGGAAGGTTGCTATCGATCGTCCAGTTTTACAAAAAAGCGTCAAATTTAGAAATTTTACAGGCTTTTGCACGTTAATGTAAATATTATTTTCCATACTACAAATATCTAGGAACAACGTTATATTTATGAAATGTTCAGTAACTATTATAAAAGGTATACCACTGGCCCAATGAAAGAAACGGGTCGCCTTCACTGAGCCGGGGAGTTTCTATGAATAGACAGGTAGCTGCTTTATTTTTAATACAATATCATCTTAATACAAGTCAATAAAATGCTTAAAACTATTCTGATGATAATTCGTAAATATAAAATGCTAGTTAGACACCAAAACAGACTACTGAAAATACCTTAAACGTATTGATACCTTTGCATTATTCACAAAGAATCAAGAGTTTGGTTTAGTTTAGCCTTCATAATCATAAAATAGGTGTTGCGTAGCGAAAGTAAGCTAATTAAGTAATTATTGAGTAATCAAAATTGAATCTTTCATACTCCAAATTCATGCTACATAAGGTATGTTTTACTTAATTTATGTGTAATTTTGTTTTATCTTAATTGGGATTTTTCATACTTAAGTTTCTACATTCTTAGTTTTCGTCATTCGCGATGCTTCTAAACGGCAGACAATGGAACTTTGTGTATTAGTTTTTTTTTAGTTTAGCTTTTTTTAGCTAGTTTAGCTTTTACTGTCTTCTCTGGTCCAGACTTTTGGAGTCTTCTTCCTTTTGTTTTTAAGCCTTTTTCAGGATCTGCTTGTATGCGCTACTTATTATCAGTATTGTTTTTTGAACTTTGTTTGAGGCTTTTCGAACTGAGCATTTAGATGGAATCGGAGAGAAGGAATAAGCTTTAACTTTTGACAACAGTGTTTATGTACCAGTTGGAAACGGTTCTGATTTTGTTCACTAGTGGCAGCAACGGATTTTCTGCCTGTAGGCTGCATGTCATGTGACAGTCCACTAGTAAAAGCAGTTAGGCTTGTGTCAGGAACTTCTACAACACGCACATCACTTGTCTCAAACTGCAATGTTGCAAGAAAATTAGAGTCTTGAAATACATCTCTGTTCACTGACCAAACTATTGTTTTGGAAAACCAGTCATTGCCGTCCCTACTGTTGCTGCTTATTCACATTCTTTCCCAAACATTCTTGCTGTATGGAAATGGCTAACAACTTCTAATTTTTCTTCTCTCCGTATCTGTCGTAGAAACTTATTGTTTAATATTTCTTAATCTATTTATTGTACAGATACAATTTTAAAACTACAAATAGACATAAATTGCGCATGAAGTAATGAAAGTCATTACGATAATTTCAATAAAATATTCATTTTACGCACGAATTAAGGATACTTCGGCTTAGATTAAAATTGCATTAACAGCTTATAATTATTTGTATAGCAAAAAAATGAGATCATCATCTAATTACAGATTTAATTAGTCCTGATAACTTTTTACTAAATCATATACAGTGGCATTTTATCCTTAAATTTAAAAAGTTACAAAATATTAATCTCGAAATATTAATCTTATGGTTTCCATTGTTGAGTTACGAGCCGATTCATAGCAACGCAGGCTGGCTCACTGAAGACAATTAGCAGTCGGTATGTAATACGCCCGTGATTTCGGTTATAACAGAGTAAACAACCATTGTTAATATAGCCAAATAACACTGATTTATTACAGTTTAAATGCTACCAGTAACAACTAAAACACTATTAATGTCGTACTGATATCTATATTTTCTTGGCATTGATGAATTAGAAGAAAAGTACGAAAATCTTACTTTCTCAACTCTTTGAGAGCCAGGAAAAGGCAATTAACCTTTTCAGCAAAACTCCTGTTTTATTTACTATATCAGGTGTTACAACGAAATTATTTGCCACAATTACACATATTTTGTCCAAGACGCGTGAAAATTGACCACTTCTGGTGGTTAGTGTCAGTGACCACCGCACACATCCCTACAAATCAGTCTCTATGTTACTCATGGAAATAGTTTTCTTTTTCAAGCAGAATGCAACTTCGCATGTGCTACAATCTCACACTGTTCTCACAGGCTTTTTGTTGGTGCTGCAGAGTTCACATCGTCGTGATGTTGTCTTCGATGGCTGATGCTTATTTTCTTGAAGACGAATTGCTGCGTCAACTACTGGTTTATGTTTCTTGATTGGCCTATGTTTCTTGATTGCCATCTAATGAGCTACAAGGGAACCTCAGAAACGGTCAGTCTTGAAAACCATTCACAAGGTGAGTAAGCCGTTCATAGAAAAGGTGGTTACTGTAGGTAACCACTACCCTTCAAAGACTTAAAGCAATCTTTTTTGAACGTGGATCTTCTCCCACTCAAGATAGTGCTTTTCAAGCTTCATGTAGAATACTAAACAGTCAACAGGTACCACCTACTCTCAATAATTAGAAAATAATGGAGGTGACTCAACGAAAATGGCCCATCGATAGCAACCTTACTCTATATCCTGATGAAGAATTAATTTTAAGAAATAATAATTCTTGTTATTTACCATCATATTTTCACATTTATGGATTAGCAAAATGTCCATCAACCATATATCTGTGTTTGCTGCATATAGCATCAAATTTTATTTTTGTTTCACGTTATGTAATGATGAATTTATTTAGGATTTTAGATTAAAGCATTCAGTCAGTTTAAATAGCATCAGCAAATTTTACTCTCAGAAATTTTGCAAACACCTTAAACATACTAAACCTGCAGTTTCGAAAATCCGGAGATTGACCAAACTAAACATATTTTAAGAATTCTACAGGAAGATTGTTGTTTCTATATTGTTGTCAACTTCTCTAAATATTTTTAATTATGAATATTTTAATTTGAATATTGAGCAGTTTTCATTTGTTATATATATATATATATATATGTGTGTGTGTGTGTGTGTGTGTGTGTATGTATGTGTGTGTGTGATGGCATCGTCGATTCAGATGACTCTGCAAGCTGTGCGAAAGAATTTTTTTCTTTTAGCTGGAGAGAACGCAGACGATTCCACCATTAAGACGGTAACACGACTGAAAGAAGTTTGAAAGTAAAAGACGCTGATTTCTATTCATATGTAAATAATATAATCTATTTCCTTCTATGAATGCAATCACTTTGTAGTTTGTAGTAACTATTCACGTTTCCATTAAATTTTCGAATTTTCCATAAATCTGATTAATTATTGAGAACAACCATCTCTGAAGTAAATTTACAGACATCATACTCCTAGATAGTAAGTACCGATCCTACATTCCTACAGATTTTGGGCGCTCAGGCCGCGATGAGCCTAGGAAGAATGACGATGAATATTACAAGAGAAAACGAGTAAGTTTGTTTCGATTATTACCATATTGTTACTTCTAAGAATAGTGTTCTACAGTATTGTGAATCAAGATGGCTACTTTAAATTCTATACCTAGAATTGCTAATTCTTTAAGAACTGGGCCTACAAAATCTATTAAACTGTTACATCAGATTGTATTCGGAACTTTAGGTGATAGGAAAAATAGAGCGAGATTACGTAACTTTTGTGGTTTTCCATCTGACTTTAACGTTGAAGAAACGAAACAAAAATTACTTCAAACTTTCACTGCAAACGATTTTATTTCTGTGTGTAATTTGTTACATCTTAACTATGAGTCAAATTCTGATAAAAACTGTAATTCAATATTAAAGAGGCTTTGTGATTTTAAGCTTTTAAAATCCGAAAGTGATGACGATGATGAGTTATCCGAAAACGAAAGTGTTCACGATTCTGATAAGGATGATGATGTTAATTCTGTTCGGTTAGAATTACCACCTATAACTGATTTAAGAGACCAAAACATTAAGACGTCTAATATTTCACTACATTTTCGTGAGATTTTAGAAATTGTTTCAGAATTTAATCGTACTGATACATATCCAGTTGAATCATTCACTGGCGACTTAGAAGAATCTTTTAAATTACGTATTTAAGTTATCTGAATTACAAAAGATTGTGTTTGCTAAAAATTGCTTACTGGTTCTGCTAAGGTGTTTATTCGGTCTTTGAAAGGCATTATGTCATGGAACAAGTTAAAAGAAAACCTATTATTTGAATTTCGTTATAAAATAAACAATGCACAACTTCATAATTTGTTACAGAAACGACATTTAAAACCTAGTGAATTCTTCTCTGAATATTTAATTGCAATGCGAGAAATAGTCAGTCGTGGTTCTGTTGATGATTCATCCATTCTTGATTATGTAATTAATGGAATACCTGATTCAAGTAGCAACAAAATTATTTTGTACGTGTGTAAAACTATTTCTGAATTTAAAGAGAAATTAAAAATATGCGGGAAAATGCGCGTTCCAGGCACGAAGAATAAGGGTTATTCAAGTACTAACTAACAAAATAAAGTACGCGCTATACCTAGTAAGAGTAAAGAACCAAGGTGTTATAACTGTGGGAGTATAAGGCATAAATCGAATTCATGTAATAATAAGAGTAAAGGATTTAAGTGTTTTAAATGTAACTTATTTGGACACAAAGCCGTATGTTGGAGTTTTTTACTAGTTTAAGTTTTTAAATTTTAAAGTTCAATAACACATGAAAGTCAAGAATATGAATAACAATTCTAAATCACATGACTATAACAAATACTGCATGGGTGTAGAAATAGTGTGACAGACATGATAAAACAACATTTAGACTGTAAAACCTGTGTGTTCAAAATTAACAGTAAATAGTACCAGATAATACTCCAACAGAAGGAATTAACATTTGCGTTGTGTTTAAATTTAATATAAAATAATATAATATAATAACCCGCTCAAGTTTTAATTAAATCTATTGGGTCCAGTGTTCTAAGTTATAAGTGAAAACATTACAAGTTAAGTTAAATTAAATATATGATTTATTGAGGTAAACAGATTTAGTACAAAATAAACATTTGGTGGTGGACGTGTTGTTCAAAATAAAAATAAAACTTTTCATACCGGTATTCAACAAGAAGCCAAAAATTACTTAACAGTGTTCATGAAGATACATGCTGCTACTTAACAGAGGGCATGGAAGGAAAGTTCAGCCATAATAAATCTAGAAAGGAAAGAGAATGAAAGTTAGTAAAGCTGAGCAGGTAATGGTAGTCTCAGAGCCTTCCGCCCCTTCTATCTGGGTTTCATCCTCACTGCGTCGCCCTCCATAGGTGGTTTTCTCTCCTCCATTCCATCAGACATCATTCACTGTTACAGCAGACAGCTATTGGGGACGAAGCGACAGTTTTCTTCTCTCGAGACACCTTCAGTATAATTTGCCTTCTCGCCGTCTGCCAAACGTCTCTTCCTCCTAGATCGCTGCAAGCCTTTTTCTTCTTACCGCCAAATACTCGTTTGGCGATCTGAGATGGTACAAAACAAGCCAAGTGCACGGCAACCCAAGGGGAAAGAATCCAACTGGAAGGTGAAGCAAGGGAGTTGGGATGCTGTATGTTGGCGAATAATCGCCGATCATCCAAGGTCATCAACCTGTCAGCAGGAGCTAGACTCGACTCAGGGTCCCATTCTAGCATGGTGAACGCCTGCAAGGAAGCGAATCACCCCGACCCCTCAACCTTGGCGTGGCGTAGCTGCATACAAAACACCTGATCCAGCAGGGTGCGCATTTCTCACTTGATGAAAGATATTTCCCAGACCACTGTCTGGCGGGGCGAGCAAGTTTCAAAACAAAGTCATAAATCTTGATTTCCCAAAAGGCAACGTAAAAAGTTTTTCGAAAGGAATTAAGGATTTGTTTTTTTAAATACTAATTTAATAAAGGATCGAAGAAAATTTCTTAAATTAAAATATAATAATCACATAGAAATATTTTTATGTTTTCTACAACACCAAACACGACCACCATAGTCAGAAAATAAAAATTACTTCAATTAAAATATAATAATTACATAGGAAAAAATTTTATGTTTTCTACAACACCAAACACGACCACCATAGTCAGAAAAATATGGATCCAAACTTAGCAGAAAAGGGGTACGTTAACAAAACTTAATTAAAACTTTAACACCAACTTGTGTAAGCAAAAACTTTAAAAGTGTTTTTAAAAATTGACCTTAAGGGTCAACTTAACAAGAGATTAAATATTAAGCAAACAAGTTAAGAATAAGTATTAAATAAACAAAAATTTAAATAGTTAATCAAACTACCTTAAGGAAAAGAAAAAATTAATTACTCAAGCAATTTAAATCGGAGTTAACCAAAACTGTCACAAAAAATTAAATGACAACAATTACTTTTCAACCAGGCAAATAAATTTAAGATCAACTACAAAATAAAAACAAATTAATGACCTTTAAGTCCGATAAGAGAATTAAGATAAATCATTACCATTAAGATATTTAAATTCAACAACTAAAGTAGCTAAGTATGTATTATATAACACGTAGATTGTTCCAAAACGTCGCCTAAAAATAACCAAGATGCCAAAACGGTACCTCCAATTACTCAAACTTATCAGAAAGAAATGCATAAAACTGTTAATTTAGGTAATTAGAAAATTGATGCTTTAATAGATACTGGTAGTCAAGTAACGTTAATTCGTGAAGATATACATAAGAAGATAGGTTTTCCTGAACTTAAGGCGGCAAATCTACAATTAACGGGATTTGGCAATGGGAAAAATTAAACCTATAAGGAAATTTGAAGGTGAATTCGAAGTTGATAGTTCTTCATTTCACTCAAATATTTTTGTTATCGCAGAAAACGAAATGTTTTTACAGCTATCATCGGTACCGATATTATAACGCAAGGGCAATTAACTGTAAATAAAAAAGGAGTCGAAATTAAAAACTTGCAACCAGAAAACTATTTGATGTGCATTCGCAATATTTATAACGACGAGGAAATCGATTTAAATCATATTAAAGACGGCGTACATTGAGATGTAATACTACAATTAGTAAGGAATTATAGGCCGAATAAAATAAAAACATCTGCACTAAAGATGAGAATAGTGTTGACAGATCAACTTCCGGTTTATTGCGCTCCGCCACGTTCTCCCCCCCCCGGCAGAGCAGCGTGAAGTTTATAAACGGATTTCTGAATGGTTAGATACACAAATCATAAAACCAAGCTGTTCGGATTACTCAAGTAATATTGTACTAAGAAAAAAAAACGGTACATTTAGATTATGTTTGGACTATCGACGCCTGAATAAAAAAATAATTCGCGATCGTTTTCCTCGGCCATTAATCGATGACGTCATTGATAAATTAGCGACAGCAATGGTATACACTACATGAGATTTGAAAAACGGTTTTTTTTATGTTGAAGTAGAGGAGGAGAGTAGAAAATACACATCTTTCGTAACACGAAATGGACAATTTGAATTTTTGAAAGTCCCCTTTGGTCTTGCTAACAGTCCAAGCATTCTCCAAAAGATATATCTACGATATATTTCGTGATCTTTTAAATGATAACACTGTAGTAATCTACATAGACGATATCATTATTCCTTCTGAAAATGAAACTCGAGGAATCCAAAAATTAAAACGCGTGTTACAGACTGCATCGGAATATGGATTAGAGCTAAACATTAAGAAGTGTCAGTTTTTGAAGCGCGAAATCGAATTTCTAGGACACAAAATTAAAGATGGGAAATTATATCCTGCTTCTTCTAAAACGAAAGCAGTAATTAACTTCCCAGAACCTAAATGTATTAAAGATGTTCAAAGTTATTTAGGTTTAACTAGTTATTTCAGAAAATTTATACCTAATTATTCATTAATTGCAAAACCACTTACTGATTTACTGAAGAAAGATTCTAAATTTAAATTCGAAAGTAAAGAACTTATGCTTTTAACGAGTTAAAACGCATCTTGACATCTGAACCAGTTTAGTGTATTTATAATCCAACAGCAAAAATGGAAATACACACTGATGCTAGTGCTGACGGTTACGGTGCTGTTCTGTTACAAAAATTCTTAATTGACAGTTAGATGCATCCAGTTTATTATATGAGTAGGAAGACGACAGACATTGAACGTAAATATTCGAGCTACGAATTAGAGGTAAAAGCAATCGTAAAAGCTCTTAAAAAATTCAGAGTGTATGTATTGGGCATAACGTTTAAAATAGTGACAGATTGTAATGCATTCAAACGAAGTATGAGAAAGAAAAACATTTGTAGTAAAATATCTAGACGGGCGTTAATGTTACAAGATTACGATTACACAATCGAACACAGATCTAGTACCCGTATGCCACATGTCGACGCTTTGAGTAGAAACCCTATATGTATGGCAATTCAAGAAATATAACATTTAAGATAATTCAAGCTCAAGAACGTGATGAAAATATAAAAGATATAAAGGATTTTTGAAGTCTAGGCCATATACAGATTCTTGCTTACAAAATGACGTACTCTACAGATTGGTAAATAAAAATGACGTGGTGAACCATAAAGTAGTGCAAGAAAAAACTAAAGAAAGCACAATACACTTCGATTCGAAGCCAACAAAGAGAAACGCCAATGCAGAAGAAGATTCGAAAAAGAAGCATTTTCTCGAAGAAGGGTCAGTTGCTAAAGATGATAAATTAAATGCTAATTCCACTAGAAAAATTTCAGTAATACATCTTGTAACAGACAATCAAAAGAAACCACTGAAAACGAAGAAATTACGGAGACTACCGAAGAAGAGGAGAAGGTCGAAAAGCAGAAGTCAGTCAGAAGACCTGATTACAAAGACGATGATAGAGAAAGAAAAAACGAAACAAACGAAACTAAAGAAAGTGAGAAAAAAGAAACGGAAAAGTAGATTCAGAAGATCCAGGAAGAAAACCGAAAGTCTTTCATAATGAAATACCTATTTTGATGATTCCTGATTTAGAATTTTTCCCGACTTAACAAATTTCTCCCGATTTGACTAATGAACTATTGTTTTAAAAGACGTGAACTATTTAAAGTAGAATGAGGATTATGCCTAAGGATGAAATGTGTCAAGAAACACGGCTTTAAGACGACACATTCAAATGATTGATTTTGAGGATGTCTAAGACGCATTTAGATGATGCATCCAGACGGTGTCTAAGAAGACGCCTTCCATATGATGTTTTAAGAAGACGTATGTACAAAGGCGAATTAAGACGACTTTGAGGAAGAGATTCCAAGACGATGATGTTCTAAGACGACGATGACGACTGATGCATAATTCAATCCAAACTAAATTCTTTTTAGCATAATTCACAAACTAAATTCTTCTTTTTTTTTTTTTTAATTTTACTTTCAGATCCTCAGATGCTGTTTTCATACTACCATAATGCGAGGCCGCATTCCGTCAGAATGGTCGAGCAGTTATGTGATGGCATAGTCGATAATAATCAGATGACGCTGTAAGCTGTGCGAAAGAACTTTTTTCTTTTCGCTGGAGAGGACGCAGACGATTTCGCCATTAAGACAGTAACACGACTGAAAGAAGTTTGAATGTAAAAGACTCTTATTTGTATTCATCTGTAAATAATATCGTCTATTTCCTTCTATGAATGTAATCACTTTGTAGTTTGTACCAACTATTCATGTTTCCATTAAATTTTCGAGTTTTCCATAAATCGGATTAATTATTGAGAACCCTAGACAACCATCTCTGTACAGAGAAGTCTTATGCTTATTCTCACGTTATATTCAGAAAATCTTATTCAGTACACATATTCAGGTAAAATTTCTGCTTGACGGCTAGAATTATATCAACAGGGCATCGCGATCAGAAAATCTTGAACTCTTACCTCTTTATTTTCAAAGCTACACTTTCCCATTAAATTTCTTTCCATATCCTCATACTGTTTCTAGAATTCTCATTATTTTTCTTAGTGAAGCGGTAATCGTTTTATTTTTTCCCTTGGTCTGCTGCGAAAAAATGAGTAGTACATCTCATCCCTTGGAATAGAACATTATACGTACAATCAAGGCTTAAACTCAGTCAGAGATCGGCTGAGATGATTGTTAGCATCAAACTGAAACTGTAATTCCAGCCGATGCCTAAAATAAGACAAGGTGCGATACTTTTTTCTATTTAATTATTTAAAGTTAATTTAACAATTTATTAGATTTCTCTTTATCTCTTTACATTTTTCTTAATTTAAATTTTTTAATTTAACTTAATTTTTTTTAATTTAATTCTAATTTATTATTTAATTAATTTAATTTTTCGCTATTTTTTTTCTTTCCTTCCTCGCAGCCTTCCATAGGTTTCCGGCACTTCTAATTTTAGAAATTAAGCCCTGATTTCACCTTTATTTTAAGCTATAGTTTACAGCTTTTAGGTCTGCCAACATTGTGTCTATTATATATATCAGTAAAAGGTACTAAATTATGCATTTGATTGATATAAGATTGATTGATATAGAGTGCTTTTTTATTTGAATTCTCCGCGACTAGGCTAGTGCCAGATACCCTGTAACACACAAAAACGTTATGATAAATATTGCTTTCATCACGACTGAGTATTTGAATAATTCGCTTTTCAATGTCCTTTCGACATTTTAATTGACTGAAACTTTACAAAGAATAAAGATATTTTAATAAAATCAAGTTTAAACTGTGCAAAAGTTGTCTTTGCAGTCTTATCTGTAATACTGCCCGCTGGCAAGGTCACATAAATGCGAGTTAACTTGTAACGTTAACACAGCGTCAATTCAGGAGAGCGCGCTATGGTTGCTATAGTTAATTAGAACTGAAAACGTGAGGTTATGCATCGAAATCTTCCAAGCCAGTCACAGATGTGGACACGAAACAATGGAGCGCAACATCTGAAGATAGAAAATTATTTTTCATATAAGTAAAACACATTCTCATATTAAGCATATTGAGATACTCAAAGGAAGTAACATAAAAAAATATGCTTAAGCACTAACAAAATATCTCTTCAATACGTTAGTAATTAGAATACTGACATTTAAATTTCGATATACTTATTCCCAGAAGAAATCTTAAATTTTCACTACGAATTATTTTATGAAAAAAAGATCCATTTTAATTGCAACAATTAACAATGGGGAGCAAGAGCTTTCTCTGGTTAAAAGCCTCGACTGGATGCTCCATTAATAGTAAACAATTCAGTTTGATACTGGAAAATCTATTTCGTCCTATTCCTTAAAGAATTACTAATTAATTGCATTCGAATTTATTTATAATTTAACATTCTTTATTTTGTCTTACTGTAAATTCTAATTTGCATTTACAAATTCGAATATAATTGAAATATTTTGGTCTATTAGAAAGTATTAGAAGGCGTGAAATTATTCGAATAAATTTTATTATTACTTCTTTTCCATCTGTATAGCAAATTATTTACTTAATTACATACAGTTCTTTAACCTTCTCGTTAATTAATAATTTTACTTTTTGCATGCGTTAGATGGCAGAGAAATGTTCTCATATATATTATCGTAATCCTGATTCCATTTAATTATAACATTTTTCGTATTTACAGCATATTGTAAGTATTTCATATTTACAATTATACAAACGTTTCGATTAATATTCTGACACGTAGCAGAGGACTACAGTGCTAAAGTATTTATTTAAAAATTAGAAATAAATCTATCTA
>KK122319.1:625388-651699 GCA_000611955.2 Stegodyphus mimosarum
CGTACAGTGTTGCCATTGCTCGCTTTGAAATCATTTAGTTTGTTAATCAGAAATTCGTTGAAATGTTACAAAACATAAAATCGATAATAAAGCAAATTTCAAATTCAAAATTAGGGCTTCCAGATGCCCATATTCGCAGTAGGATTACGTCATTCAAAATTCGATGGCTCTAGGTTTTATCACAATGCGAGAAACATGCATACATTTATGCAGATTTTTCATTTTTTAAACTTTAATGCAGAGCGATAACATTTAGTGGCAACAATTTGAAAAGTGATACGCCGTTTTTGTGTTTCCGACGCAAAATCGCAAAACGAAAGTAATAGTCCTTCGGGACTAAATCCCTTTGGACTAATAAATACGAAATCCGTATTATATATATTTCTACACAATTTTCTTGATCTTAGTTATTCTTCTTATTGTCTGTGCTGAGTTAAAATCAGTTTTGTGACAGTTTTACGGATCATATTTCCTTGAATGTTTAGAGGTATTAAGATAAGAATACTTTGAAGGACGTCTTTAAAATTCGATGCAGATTTTTAGTCCAAAGGGGAAATTGCCCAGAAGGACTATTAATTTCGTCTTGGCATTTTGCGTTGATTCACTAAAAGCTTTGTTTCACTTTTCAAATTGTTGCCACCAAATATTATCGCTCTGTATTTTATTTAAAGAAATTAAATAATGAAGAATCTACATAAATGTATGTATGTTTCTCGCACTGTGATAAAACAACGGGACCTAGAACCATCAAATTGTAAATAACGCAATCTTCCTCCGAATATGGGCATCTGGAGGCCTAAATTTGAAATTTGGAATTTGTTTTATTATCGATTGCATATTTTTTTAAACTTTAACGAATTTTTGATTAACAAACTGAAGGATTTCAAAGCGAGCAATGGCAACGTTGTATAGAAAAATATTTTTTATCTCCAGCGCGTTAGACTGTGTATCGGAAATTCTAAAGATACGCTCATTTTAAAATTATTTTGCGATATTTTTCTTGAACTGAATTTTATGGTTTAAGTGCGAAGAACATTGATATTTAATAAATAAAGCTAACACACAAAATGTTAAAAAAACGCCCTTTGGATGTAATTTAAAATCTGAAACCTTTCAGATTTTTTAATTTAAAATCAATTTTTATTTCTTACTTTATTATATAGGTTTATAAACATCCTTTGCTCAGTTCTGATTTTAATTATTACTGAACTTCGGTCTTTGTAACATCTTATTATTTGATAGATGGTCTTTCAGATGAAGACTTTTTGAAATCTTCAGCTAACCTATGGTTTCATGATTATTTAAATCGATCGATGGAATGCTAATGATGAATCGATGGAGCAATCTTCTTTACCTCATTCCTGTTCCCAATGAATCTTAATGATTTTACTGCTGACCCTCAGTTAAAATAACAAAAAAAAACATCAAAACTTCAATTATAGAAGTAGTAACTCAATATTGAGTTCATTTGATTAAATTGAAATTGAAAGATTTATTGCTGCTCTGTCAGTTACCCTTTTAAGTTCGATAGAAAGTCGAAAATTATATGCATTCTTCCATTATTCACTTCCGAGTTGAAAATCACTAAATCTAACTAGTTTTTTGTTCAGTTCTCAGCAAAAACACAGGCAACTTGTTACACAAGTTCACAAATCATCCTAATGCTTCTTCAACAAGACTATCATATTTTTTCCAATGGCAGCACTTAAAAATATTCTGTAGTACCTGGCAATGTATAAATGTTTGTAATATGTACATATGGATACGCATTTAAAACATTAAGGCCAGGCTTAAGCAGCTTAGAAAAGTTTAGTTATGATGCTAATGCAGACTGTCCACACTAAAACGATTTTAAAATATTCCCCAGAGCATGCTTAGCTTTCGTGATGAAATGAGCTGCATAAAATATTTTATTTTAAGCGGGAAAATGTTGTATTAATTGATTAGGATTAGTTTAGTTGACAGATAACTTGTGTGAATCATCAGCTCCACAAAGGTTTTGAGTTGTGGGATATTTTATAGGTTCATTCACATATCTATATATCTGCATGTAATAATTATAAAAGTTCTCAATAAAAGGAGACGCGACATTAATTAAATCACTGAAAATTGCCCTATTTAGATTTTCCATGTAATCATGGAGAGACAGAAAATTAAATAAATAAATAAACTTTAAACTTAATATTGCTATCGGTTGCCCACGATAATTGCCCAATCACATTTCTACAAAGTTCGTTATTGAAGCATTATAGAATGCTTATTATCTCTGATGCTTAAAAAAAACAATATACTTTCGTTTTACTCTAAAATCTTACGTGTTTAATAGTTTAATTACATAGTAAAATAGCTATCGTAAAAATAGCTTTATCTGCTTTCAGTAAAACAATTAAAGTCAACGCTTCGTGAATATCCTTAAATATTTTCTTTAAATTTCAACTGGTGATGATTTCCTTCTCCTTTTAAGCTGAATTTAAAAGAACATTCTAATCGATAAAAAAGGGAAAATGCTATGTGCTATGCCAAAAGTTTTAATTTTATTAAGAAAAAAAGTTGAAATTTATAACATTCATTTTTACATCCTTTCACGACGTAAAAGAAATATTGTAATCAAGAAAAATTCCGAGTACCATATTTCAAAGAAAATATCCATTTTGACCGCTATCGAATGTAATTTAACGATGTTTTGGCGTGACATCTGTACGTAAGGACAGAATAAAAGCCTCTTTTTCTCCAAACAAATTATAAAACCGATTTAAAAATGGATTCAGAAGAGATTTTTTTCACGGTGTCTGAAGATATGTACATACGTGTGTATGTATGTATCTAGCATAGCTTAAAAACGAGTAGCCTCAGAGCTCTGAAATTTTGTAATAGGACTGCTATAATATGCAGATGTGCATCTCCCTTTTTAATTGCAATCGCCGCACCAAAAGTATATAAATATATACACACACATATATATATATATATATATATATATATATACCCTACTTTGTTGCTCGGCTAAGGTTGGTTCGCCTAATTTTTGGTTAAAATTATGCTTTAGAACATCCACATGCAGTATTTGTAGAATTATCAACAATTTAAAAGTCGTTTAAGTGCGGCTAAGCCTAATTATTTTTACCATAGGAACCATATTTTTTTACATTTGAAACTTAGCAGAATAGTGGATTTGTTGCCAATCTAGAGAAACTAAACTTCG
This sequence comes from Stegodyphus mimosarum, assembly GCA_000611955.2. Lineage (NCBI taxonomy): Eukaryota > Metazoa > Arthropoda > Arachnida > Araneae > Eresidae > Stegodyphus > Stegodyphus mimosarum. The sequence continues at coordinate 628,591 of KK122319.1, forward strand.
CAACAACAAAGATAGCGTCTCCTTTTATTATTGCGAATTAAGTCATGCTTAGTCCATTCTGTAATTTATTCGAGGAAATAAGTGTTTAAGATTTACTTCGTAATTTTTAATATAGATACTTTGAGTTTTTATGTATTTTTGTGTCGTCACAAAGTGGGAACTGAATTAATTGAATGAGAAATACTGAGTCGTCTGTAAAAACGTCTTTCTTTTTACTTCCTTGTACGAAGTAAAAACGAAGTATTGTAATCGCGAAATATTTCGGATACCATATTTCAACGACAATATCTGTTTTGACCACTACCAAATGCAATTTAAAGATGTTTTTGAGTGACATTCGTAAGTAAGGACACAATAAAGGATTATTTTTCTCCAAAAGAATTCAAAAACTGATTTAAAATAGATTCTAAAGAGATTTTTTTCGTAGCGTCTGTGCGTACGTGCGTTACGTATCTATATAACATCTCGGATAACTCAAAAACAAGTGGCCTCAGAAAGTTGAACTTTTGTGTATAGGGCTGCTATAACATGCAGATGTGCACCTCGCATTTTGTTTGTAATCGGCCGGGCCAAAACTATATATGTATACATATATCCACTCTGTTACTCAGCTGAGCAAGCTCAGCTTCCTTATTTTCATAAGTTTGTAAATTGTGCATTTTTTGCTTTAAAATGATTGAATTATGTTGTTCTTATCTTTCGGTTAAGATTTTGAAGCCTTAAGTTATCCTGCATGCAATAATTGCGGAATTATCAATCCACATTTGTTTATATTTGAAATTTAGTAGAATAGTGGATTTGTTGTCAATCTAGAGAACAAAGCTTCACAACAACAAAGTAATGTCATATTTCATTATTGCAAATTAAATTATGCTAAATTCATTCTGGAATGATCATTCAAGTTACTAGCTGGTTTTTACGTACAAAGCATAATTTTATTGTAATTGTAAACATTGTTTTTAATTGCTTTACTTGGTGTTTTATGTTTTCTTAAATTTTTCAATTTTTAAGGAAAATATTTTGAATTTTTATGTATTTTTGCCTTACCGCGAAATGAGAAATGAATTAATTATTAGCGCATGAGCATTAGCTAAGCGGCGCTGAATCGCCTGTGGAAAACTGTTTCTTTTTTATTTGTTTAATTTCTTTTTACATTGTTTTAGATTTATTATAGTATTTGAATAGAACTTCTGGTAACTCTCCAGATGGCATAAGTTTTGAGCCTCTGAGTTATAAAATGAATTAGATGTAACACTGTGAAGTGAATTAGCGCCGAAGTGTGGCTATAGTAAATAAATATAGTGAACTTTAAAGACTGTATTTATTCTAATGTGGTTTACGCGCTATCGACGAAGTAGATTTAATTCAAAATTCTTTAACAGTTTCTTCAATATGTTTAAATAAAATGCAGGAAAGTTGCGTATAATTTAATATTCCGTACAAGGAACTCATGTGATGTTTACATCAGATTTTTTTTGTTTGTTTAATTTCTTTTATACATCGTTTTAGATTTATTATAAGTATTTGAATAGAATATGTCGCAACGATTAGATAATTCTTCAGACGATATAATGTTTGGGCATTCTGAGTTATAAAATGAATGAAATGTTTAATGCTGTTAAGTGAACTTAAGCGACAGCGTGTCGCCATGGAAGAAAAATATAGTGAATTTTAAAGAGTGGATGTATTTTGTTGTGGTTTAGGCGCTGTCGACGAAATATATTTAATTCAAGCCAATGCATTTAATAGAAATGCAAGAACAAATCAGTATAATTCCCTACAAGAAGTCATGTCGTGTACACATCAGATTTTTTAAAGTGCTGCTTAAATATAAAATTTATACTAAATTGAATCCCTCTGCGTAACAACATTTAATTTTTTATTTTCATAAAGTACCTGTAAAGACGTTTGCATGCTAAAGAATAATAAAGCTTCAAAATATAAAAGAGTTCGCTTAAGAAATTCTAAAAGCACTTCTTTTGCACAAAGATCAAATAACATTGTTTTCACAAAAAGAACTTATGTTTTATCTCCGCTAAAAAAGAATGCGCACCAGAGAATATGGGCATGTTTTTATCAAACACAGCAATCACAACTATATCCTTTCAAAGGAATAAAGCCAGTTTATTTTATTAATAGACATTAGAGAATTTTTTATGTTATTTTAGCTTGAAGCCATTCTGAATTACTTTTAGGTTTTTCGTCAGGATACTTTTGTGTATTTTATTCCCATTTCTTTAAGTACTTCATAAATTTTGCAATTTGATAATGACTTTTAAGAGAATTAAATGTGTGTCGAGTAGCATATTTAACATTTCCATAAGATGTATATTATCTAGGTTAAAGGCAAAGTTATGTTTTATTTCTCTACTATAATTATACTCTTTAATAGAGTTTTCCTGGAGTATTATTGTGTCAGTGAAATTTATTGGACGAGTTTCAATATATTTCCTTTCTGTAAAATACTTAAAGAGGTTGATCAACATTTTAAGTCAACTATTTTCCTTAACGTTTTCAGTTACACTTGTATGTACTTGAATTTCGGAAAACGAAAGACAATCTGAAACAGGGATTGAGTAAAATAAATTTATTGAACATTGAGCATTTTCATTTATCTCAATCATTTTGTAAGTTATTTTCTGATCTGCGTCAGAATTTTAGTTTGTTCCAGATTTTCACGATTACATTTAAGACAGTTATATACCGAATATTTGTTTCACGAGTGATTGTGTCAATACAATTAATTGCCTGCTTTTAAACAAATTATAATTCATTTCTTTCTTATTACATCTCCAAAGAAATTTTCGTTCATAAAAAATCCACTTAAACAATTTCAGCTGGAAACTTTCTATACTCCTGGGGCATTTTAGACATTATTGTACTTCCAATAATTTTCCATTGATATTGTTGCGAATTTTGTATTTATTTAGCTATTTTTAGTAGAATTGTAATTAAATTGTTTTATTTCCCCGTGCATTGTAGCACGAGACTTATCTGAAGAGAAAGCTGGGCCCGAAAAGTTAAAATACAGGAGCACGCTCATTTAACATTTAATAAATAGGTCTCTCGTAATTGTACTTTTTTGCTACCCAGAAAAATCGGGAAAATAGATTTTACCAGAATGTTCTCGTGAATGATGAAAAGCTTATAAAGGCTGGAGGAAAATATCTCAATTCAGTTGTTTTAAGCGAACTGTACTTGTTTAGTTAATGCTGTTATTGATTGTTGCGAATTCGCGGCGATTAGAATTCTGTGCATTTTGAGTTTGAGTTCTGTTTATATTTTAGTAGTTTAAAATATAACTGCTGTGATATATTGCGACATTGTACGAATATCTCTGAAGAAATTTCAGCGTTTTGTTTTATTTCTTGGGATAAAATTTTATAAACTTTTTATCGACTTGTGCATTCAATCCATTACGAATCCGTAGGCACGGAGCAGTATTAACATCCTTGAATTGACAGAGTTGTTTGGATCATAGAATGGCTCTACTGATATATCCTTGCGTGTATAAGCCGCTCCCTTAATTTTTACTTCTGTTCTTTTAATTAATTAATTTTTACTTCATTTGTAAAGTACAGTATATTCTGATGTAATAAATTTATAGTAAATTGTTATCCAGTAATATTATAATTATAAAAATACAATAACTGTAATAACTAATAATAGATTATAATGTGTAAGCCACACTCATGATTTTCAGAAACAATACGGTATCTTATTTTATTGATAACTCTTCTCGTTTTCTCGCATATGATAACTTTCTTTTTGATAGACCATTTTCTACAGTTTCGAAATGACAAAATGGCGGTTTTTAGCCTTCAATTTTTTAAGACTTATTAATGAAATATACTGTTAGAATAATTTCTCTATAATCACATAAGCATTTACTCTACACAGCTGGTTAAATAATTTTATGAACTCCAGTAAAGTAGTTAAGTTATTAATCCTCAAGGAGGTTCAAAGCCTATATGTATGGTAATGAGTATGAGTTATAGTAATGAGAGTAGACATTATAGAATCATTAGCTATATACGAACATGGGACTTTATATGTTCGTATCGAGCAGGCTTCCACTTACAGCGCGAAGGCATGCGGAAAAGAAGATAATACCTTATGACTTAAGTAAAAATTTATATTAGATAGGCAGGTAAAGCGTTTTCATTAAAAGGAGTTAGTTACAGAAATTTAGCAAAATTAATCAAGAAATTTAAATTAGGTACGCCAAAGGGAAAATAATGATATTTCTAACTATAAAATTTGATTTCATTAAAAAGAGTCATTATAATTTTAATTATAGGAAAATTAAACCCAGTTATTTATACATTATGCGTTGAATATCAGCTCTCAAAAAACAAATATTCTCGCAAATTGAAACTTTGTTGCCTTGCCCGTATTATAAGCTGTTGCATTTGTCTTCCAACATCAGCCAAGACATGTAGTTTTTGGAAATTACATTTTAATGATAACGCTAACAGTCTAAAAATTGGTGGAAAGATTGCTTTGCAAGCATCGAACAGTTATAAAAGCAATTATGAGTAGTAATTTACATTATAAGTTTTTAAATTTTAATTCCACTCTTGCATAAAAACACTTAAGAGAAATTATATATTTTAGACTACTACATTTATGCAGAAAACACAGCAATCAGTTTAGACTTAGTTTACCAGTCAGTTTATCAGTTTTGTTCTACAACAGAAAGAAACAAACCTTGCTCAACAAAAATAAACTATTTCAATTATTTACCTTCAGACTTTTTAAAGCTTCACAAAAAGCATTAGTGCTATAATTTAGCAGTTTTCTGTGTATATTACTCAGTCATTACTAACTATGTTTATATTACTTAAAGTTTTAAGAATATGCTTGATTTTGTTAAGAAACATGTAGATCTGTTGTTTATTTTTCTTTTCATGTAATTTTATTGTTTTCTATTGAAATACATATTTCGCTAAAGCGTTTTATATGGGAATGTTGCATATGAATCAAATGATATGAAACATACTAATCTCTAAACTGAAATTCATTTTGAAACTTTAACAACGATGGAAATTAAGATTAGTTGCTTACAATAGTTATCTTTCATAAGTTCACAGATAATTCCATAGAAATTCATTAGTTGACAATATTTATTACAATAACGTATGAAAGGTCATGTTAAATTGCTAATTAGTTTTTAAACTTCTTTCAATAAATTCAATGTTCAGTTCTAATACAAGAAATCTATGTTTTAATAATATTAACACTACTTACCTTGATAGGGCACAAAGTCAGGCGACGAATAAATCGATTGCCTCAAAAATTAATGAACGGTAAGGTAAAATACATATTAAAACATTACTTTCTAATTACGTATTCTTTCAAATCTATATAATTCTGAACTTATACACTACCTTACTGATTCTCCAATATAGATTGGATCGAATGATGGTCGGATAACAGGAACTGTTGGATTGCGCAGAAATACTGAAGATTGGTAATTGCAACATATTCATTGAACAAAAAGCAACATTTCATAACAAACATTTTCATACGTAATATAGAGCAAAAAGAAAGTATATTGTTTACCATATTTAAGCAAATGAAATAATAAGCACTCTGTAACGTTTTATGTAAGTGCTTTTGAAATATTTGATTTAGAACTGTGAAGATTGGCAACGGCTTCTCTTCAGAGAAAGACTTTAAATAATCAAGTATTTCTTCATATTTAAGGACTCATGTTACCCTCCCTTGAAATGCGTAGATTCTAAGTGAAACAATAAGCTCACCTAAGTTTGAATATTGTCTAATTTAAAAAGAATAATTAAATGACAATTAAATAGTTTGTGTCAATTTACAATGCGTTATGAAACTGTCTGAATTAGACTTTCGTTGTATGTTGGAGAAAACGAAACGTTGGATAACCAGATATGCGATATCCAGGAAGCAATTTTTCTTAAAGAGAAAATATACATAAAGTTTAAGAAACACAAAATAATGCTAAAATTTTAGTTCTGTTTTAGGGAAAAGAATAAAACATTTTCTAGAAACAAAAGTAGCGTAGGAAATATAAAACTGCGAGAAATATCGGTTGAAAAATAAGTTAAAATGACGTATAAGCAAAATTTAGCTCGTCTCGAAATGTAAATAAACGTATGTCAAATTAAATATAAAAACTCCAGGAAAACCATTGAATGCGTAGATACATATAAACTGAAATGAAAACGAAGGTAATCCGTTGGTCTGAGGACAGTTGCTCAATCATGAGCAGATAATTACTGAAGATTGCAAAGATTACTTTAAAAAAATCTCTATTTGGGAAGGAATGATTTTGGTATAGTTAAATCTGAAATTTTGCATGTTTTTATTTTGATACAAAAGAGGCTGCTTTTGTTTATTGAAAATCAGAAATGTTTCACAAGGAAATGATAATTTTAAGTAAAACGATCCGCGTTATTATTGGTAATTATGATATTATGAGCAGACAGCTCTGAAAAAGATGGAGAATTTTTTTTAAATTCATTCACTTTCTTTAGTTATTAAAACTGAAATCTTCAGACAATAAATTATGAACTACTAAATTCGTACAACTGACATTCATCAAAGATATATGGTAATAAATTAGTAGCTTATAATTCTGAGAAATCAGGCTAGTAAAGCTTCATTATTTCAGATAAGGATAAGAATAAATAAATTAAGTGAAGTAAAATGTTACAATAATAGATCGCGTTAATTCAATGATTCATGGACATATTTCTAACACTAATGATAAATAATATGCAGAAATGAGCAATTAACGTACATCTTTCTTGGTAACTTGCAGTTCCTAATAAAGAATGATTAATCGCATGAATTAACCATGCCAGTATATGTAATTCGTAATACAAATGATATTTAACATCAACCTACTGAACAAACCTTATTTATCATTCAATAATTCTGCCTTTTCATTCTTTTAATCTTTCATAAACCTTATTTGCAGCCAATGGTCTATGCTAGCGCTACAAATAAATTATTTTATATTTGTCACAATGTTTTCCTAAGGGTATTATATGTTTCTTTTAATGAAGACCATATTAATGAAAGTAAATATTCAACAAATGCTACTGGTATATTACAATTTGATTGGAAATGAGGTATTTCATTATAAATCAATTATTAATACGTGAAAATGTAGATATTAATTACCAGAATCTGAGAGAGGTTTCCAAGTGTATGTGTTTTCAGTTCGACCAAATAAACTGTGAACATAAATGCGAAACAATAAATAAAAAATTAATATAAATAAGAAAGTATGTATCGCCGTTACAAGCATCATAACGTGCTCGGTCTTCTAATATCTAATTTAATCTATAATCTTCTAATATATAAAAATACTTAGCAGTGTAACGAATCTCATCTGCTAAATGTAAGAATTACTTAAATAACTTCAATAAGACTTTAAAAGCTTTCATGCTATTAATTAATTTAAAGTGTCATTTTACGTTAGAATTTAAAGTTGCTTTTCACGGGTTCTTGGATTTGGAGTAATTGAAGACAACTCTTGATGAAGAATCAAAATATATTTTATTCGCCAGTAAGTACTATTACACAGGACAGCTCCCAACACATGTTTACACTTGTCGAAAAACTACGACAAACAAGCTGAAATAATCAATAATACAGTTTTCAGGTTATAACGCTGAAGACAACTTCACGGCAAAGCCCTAAGGTGCAGCTCCCGACTCAGTCCAGCAGGCTGATCTCTGAACTCAAGAGACTCCCTGTACAGGCAGGGTATGTATAGCTTTAAACTACCTTCGAGAATATTTCTAAAAAAATCGTTATACGTGCGTTCTAGAATGTTCTCGCTTCGTATGACATATCGATAATTTTGTCACCACATATCGCCAAATGGGCGAGTTCGCGCTAAGTCTGGAAACCCTGCCTTCCCTTGTCATTTTCTGGCAATCTTAAGACCGCCATTGAGTCATGCTGCTCAGCCGGCGAACTCCTTTCTCCGCTCCGCTGGAGGGGCTTTGTTTTCTAGCCGCTTTGCGGTGAAGCTACCGCGCAGTCTGTGGGCATTTCGCAACAATAAATTGCAAATAGTGCAAGTAGTAAAAAAAGCGTTTTCTAATGCCTTTGTTATGCATTTCTTCAACAGTATTTTTCCTATCATTTTCTGTGATGCTATCCAATCACTGTACTTGGATTAGTTTAGAAAAATAAGACTCCAAGGCCGCAAGCAAGGATAAATCGCAACCTGAGGACAGCACTTCGGCCTTGCTCTATAAATTTGTTTAACTGCATAATTTGATTCCGTTGAATAAACAGAAATAATCATGTATCGAAAAAATTAAATTTAGGTATAATTAACACTGTCTTCATACTTAGATTAAGACTGACTGAAATTAAATTAAGCTTCAAATTCTTATAATTATTGAAATGAATTTTTTCTGTGATCTATTAATTATCTCAACTTGTTAAGCACTTTCTGCGCTATTATAATCCTTCTTTTGTACTCTTCTTCTTCAATTATTCAAAATGATGCAAGTTTTGGATTGACTCCTTACTAAACTAAATGTTTAATGCTTCTTAAATGAATATTTCCATTAAATGAGCGTCGCTAATTGCATAAGAATGGGTGAGAACAGGAAGCCAAATGTGAGAATATCTTGCTGGGCTGTCTTAAGTAGAGAAACTATTAGAAACATTTAATTTAATGCAATAGATATAAATGTCTCTCGAAAACCTTTCATACCGCTATCAGGTTTAAATTCAGCTAGAAGCTAGCTGCGATACGTCCTATTTTTAAAGAAAATGGTAATATTTATCTGAAAGCATTAGAACTCTAAATGAGGGGAACGAAACATTTTGTAAATTTAATTGCAATTACATAGTAATTATTTTTGCATTTTTAAAGAAATATTTATCGTAAATCTAGGTATTTAATATATCCGTCAACTTCTCTGAAAACGGTAAATCTTAAATATATAAGTAATAATCTTGTTTGGATTAAGGTAAAATAACAAATCGAAACAAATATTAATTTAGAAGTCAAATAACAAAAATCATCGTTATATTTGCAAATTTTCACAGGACTAATTTCGATGATTAACCATCATCCTCAGATGTCAATATGCAAATGAACGAGATAAGATATATTGATAAGGTAAGGTTGGTTTCTCACTTCACATTATTAATCAAGCAGTTAAAAAGTTCTCAACTCAAGACATCAAAAGGCAGACTCTTGTTTTAGGAGGTTATAAAAATTCTGCTATCATGCCTTTTTTTCAATCAATTAGCTATAAAATTGCACGCATTTTACAGAAATTTAACTTTCGGGTGGTTTATTCGCCTATCAATAAAATTCCGAGTTCCATACTTCAGGACCCCATTCTGGATATGAATTACTGGGTTATTTACAGGATTTCTTGCCAGTGTGGTTTTACATAGGTCAAACTAAAAGAACCTTAAAATTTCGCGTTAAAGAATATGAGGGATATGTTAGAAAAAAGGACTCACAGAAGTCCTCCGTTGCTCCAGCATTGTTGTTCCGAAAATCACACTTTCAATTTTCTTGCAGCCAAACGTATTCAAAAACGTCTTCCATTTGGTGAATTAGAATATCTAGAGGCGTTTCACGTTGAAAAAAAAATTCTGTTCTAGTTAATGACCCTAATTCCAGTTCATCTTTACCTTCACCCTTTGAGGAAATTATGTTTTAGTTTTCTTGTTTTATCAATAGAGGACGACAACTTCTGTGCAGCTATTCTTGTCTTATCTTATCACTATATTTTTATCGTTCATTTGCACTTTAGCAGCTGAGGTTCTGTAAAACCATCGAAACTAGTCCTGTGAAAATTTGCAAATAACGCTGACTTTTTGTTGTTTGACTTCTCAATTAATACTTGTTTGGATTTTCAAAAGTCTTAAGGAAATAAATACAAGAAACGTGAAAAACATTCATCAAGCTCTTGATTCACGTAAAATGAAGCAATAAAAGAAGTTTAAGTAAAATCCACATAAGGAAATAGCCAATGAAAGATACGATAAAACGAGAGGTAAAACGTTTTTTGAAAATAAATTCTATTTCCAATATTTGTTGATAAACAACATTTTTCATTTTTTATCCGGGGTATATACACTCTTAGACATAAAAAAACGACGCACCGAGAAGACACAAATTGATATGCATATAGGTTTCGGAAAATGGAAAATGCAAAATTTTAAATTTTGGCTGCCAATGAATGAACGGTTGCCGCTGCAGCGCATCTGATCTGCGCAAATTTCAGGGTATTCAAGAGGAGAAATTACGATTCCAGGTCATAAATTCTTCATGAATTTTATTCCGTGTACTTTGGCAGACAGTAACGATGCCTCGCATACAGGTGCACGCACGATATGCGCAGATGTCAGAATTTGAGAGAGGTCGTGTAGTTGGGCTCAGAAGCCGATTGGCCTTATCGGCGAATAGCTCGACATTTGAGCAGGAGTGATGCCACTATTAGACGATGTTGCCAGGAATGGGTAAACCATGGCCGCACACAGTGTCAAGAAGGAAGCGGTAGGCCTAGAGAAACGACAGAACGTGAAGACCGAGCAATCGTCAGAGGGGCACTCACAGTCCCAGATGCATCATTTTCATCGATTGTACGTGCAGCTAGTGCTTCAGTAACCACAAGGACCATTCATAGACGGCTCACAGAAAGGGGGCTGAGGTCACGGCGCTCCTTGCGCCTACTACCATTCATCTCTGTAAAACGTCCCTACTACCATTCATCTCTGTACAACGTCAAGCCCGTTTGCAGTCCTCGACGGCGGTACGTCGACGAAGTTCTAAGGCCGGTTATGTTGCCCTTCATGTCACGCCACCATGGGCTTACATTTCAGCAAGATAATGCCAGCAACAACACTGCACATGTTTCTATTGCTTGCCTTAGAGCTTGCCGAACATTACCTTGACCAGCAAGGTCGCCGGATCTCTCTCCTATTGAGCACGTTTGGAGCATTATGGGCAGGGCCCCCTAACCAGCTCGGGATGTTGACGATCTAAAGCCCCCGTTCGACAGAATTTGGCATGATATTCCTCAGGAGGTCATCCGCAATCTTTATCAATCGATGGCAAGCCGAATAACTGCTTGTATAAGGGCCAGAGGTGGACAAACGCGTTACTGACTTTTCACTTTGTGAAGTTCTATCACTTTAATACGTAAATCATCCAATTTTTCTCAAACTGTAATCATTTGTTTTTCTGTACATGTACATCACTTCTACCCATTTTCGTACCGTTCGGATAACTCCTTCTTGGTGCGTCGTTTTTTTTTGTCTAAGACTGTATGTACAAATTTTTCGAATTTTCTACTCGACAGCAAGGTAACTGCCCGTGAGAAAAGCAGGAGTCTTTGAGATTGATGTCGCAATGTTTTAAAGTTTGTCTTTTCACTTTGTTTATTGTAAAACAATAGTCTAATCTGATCGGAAATTGCAGTCTTTTAAATTAGGATAGCAGTTGAAAAGATAGCAGTGGTATTCACGGGATAAATACTGCGTATCCTTTGTCCATTCCTGTCATACGTTCGGCTTCGACAGCTGTTTGACGACCATCTTTGTTCCATTACATAGTTTTAGTGAGTTCAGATTTCTGAGTAGTATCATCGGAGATCGAATTTTTAGTCAAAGGCAGTGTAATGGCAAAAAAAAAATGGCCTTCCTGGTACTTGCAAAGAGTTTAAAAATTCTATAGGAAAGTTAACACTTTCTTCAAAGTTTACCATCGATTCATCGTAGTAATCGTGGTAATCGATTGGCCAATCGATTTGTATATTCTCTCTTCACCGGGAATTTTCTTTTGAATATTAAAGTTGATAGCGTGAACAATACTATTTTTCGTTGCCAAATTTACCGTTTGAAATAGCCACTCTGGATTGGTATAGTTGTGTCCAATGGTTGTATAAATTTGGTCGATGAGTTCGTTTTCAGTAGTGGCTATCTTACAGAAATAACTCTTGAGTTCAATGAGGCCGATCGTCTGGTCAGTAGGATATGTGTCTTCGCCTATTTGTAAAGGTTTCTGAGTAAAATATGCTGTTGTTTCGTCTTCCGATAGTTCAACTCTCATATATTCTGCTAGTCGCAGTATTTTCATGTGTGACCAGAGATGTGATTTTTTTAAACATGCATTGGTTTTATCTGCTGGTGTTGACTTGGAGATACCTGGAAATGCTGAGCTCCTCCCATCATTTCAGAGTTTCCTCACAAGTCTTGTAATGTTCTGTCCGAGTGATTTTTATGTGCCATTGTGCATTTATCCCAGAATTTTAGCTTGTTTTAAAATTTCACCTTGTCCAGATGCTTTTGAGATTTTGCATACCGGGAATAGTTCTTCGGCTATATTCAACGGTAGTTGTAGGTCGGAATAAGCCGTTCGTCCTCTTTCCATAAGTGTGGCGGTAATGCCGAATGATGCCAGTGCAAGTGCAATGTGTTGTTTAGGCGTATTTCTGACAGCAATAGATTTATTAGGAACATTTTCCCGGTGGGTTCAAATAAATGTCGTTGTAATTGATCCTATCCATGATAATGTTCTAATTTCTTTTTATTGTTATTGAGAAGTGGTTTGTTGTGAACAATGTATTGAAGTAGTTCGTTGATGTAGTTTTCTTTCTTTGTAATTTCGAGGTTTAGTACACTGAAAGCATTTTGTCGTGGTGCTGGCGTTCCAATTTGTACTAAGGTCTGGTTTTCTATTGCTAAACATTTATCTTCTAGGCGAACGAGTGTTTCATTGAAGATGTCGTCGTTGAATTCGATGGCCAGTTCTTGATGATATTTCTGGATTTGGTACAGTATCTTACCACTCATACCCTCTTCGAAACAGTCCCATAGCTGTTTTAGGTTCTATGGGTTACATGTCGTTAGAAATATAGCGAATAAGTCTTTGATTTTTAAAGCTTAGGCAGTGAATGAGGCTTCGTATAGTGTTAATTCGCAGTGGTTGTCGTTTTGCAGTAGTCCTAAGCGTTAACATGCTTCTCTGTACGTCTGGTATAGGTAATCGTGAATAGTCTTGATGTCTGTGAAACTTATTCGTCCGCGTATTTCGTATAGCAACATCCGGAGGTAGAAACATTCGGCGTTGTTCGGATGTACGGTGTGTACTCCGTCTAGTGCGTTAGTTTTCATGATTCCTGGATGATCCTCCACTGAAATTCCTTGTTTTCGTAGTTGAAAGATTTTTCTTCTTGTGTTTTACGTATAATAGGTAGAGACGTGGACATATAGGCGCCCGTTTGGCACAGTTGGAAAAAAGCTGTTAATGTTGTGTTCTTAGGTGGTTTGCTTGCAATTTTTCTAACTTGCCTTTTGTGCAGTAAACTCTCTGTTCATTCTTCAAACGTACTGCTAAATGTTGCACAGTTGGTTCGTGTTCGTGTATGGGAAAACCGAAAATCCGCCACTTTGCTTCGTTACTGTTGATGTATCTTCCCATTTGGGTAATTTCACAATTATATGTGATGTTTCCGAACGTTCTAGACTATTCCCTTATATTCCACAATATTTCAGAATGTTCCGTGATGTTCTGGAATGCTCTGGATTATTTTCGAACGTTCTGTACTGTTCTAGAAATTTCTAGAGGGCGAAACTTTCTGCCCTTATATCTTCAAAAGCACGTCCTTCAGGTAAAAACGAGAACATTCTTCGTGGATACAACATAGAAAACTAACACACCTTATAACACCTTTAATCGCACTGTGACTCGTCTCTGAGTTTTAGCGAGACGCACATTGTGCACTTACTTTTATAATATACATTCATTTCATTTACCTTTTTCAAGGCATTTACTTTAACTAGCTTTTTATTTATTGAGGTATTATTAACGCATTATCACTTATTCATATAACACTTCATTATTACTGTTTACTTCTTAATATTTTATTTAATGTTCTTCAACTTTCTATAAAATTCTGGTACTTGTAGAAAATACTGAAGGGATATTTAGAATTTTCGAATATTTAGATACTGATTTCATTTTTGTAACATTTATACGAAAATTTTAACACAGTTATCCTGGAAAGAAGAAAACGTATTTTAAAAATTATTGGGTTCCCAAGAAAGTAAGTTCGGTTTGCACAAATAGATAGCGTTGCGTTCGTTTTGTTATTTGTCTGCCACTCTTATAGCTCTTTTTTTCTTTTGGGGTTTAATAGCTGACACTTTGGTGATGCTTTGGAAATAAATACCGTCTTTTTTTATCTGCAACTATTAGTTTACGGTTAGTTTGAACAAAGGGTAAAAAATAAACATTTTCGACAAATTTTACTTTTTTATTTTCATACAGACAGGAAAGCGTCTGAGGCTCCCAAAGACATATGTGAAGTTTATAATGTTGATTGCTTAACAGAACGCATATGTTAGAATTGGATTAAAAATTTCTTTATGGCGATTTTACATTTGGAGACAAACAACTTTCTGACTGACCTTATGAAACTGACGATGACAAAATTAGAAACATGATGATGAAATGTGAGTCATCTACAATAACATTAATAGAAAAATTTACAATCCGATAATGATGTATCAACACAAATCATACCGAAATCTAAATTGCCTCAGAAAAAGATCACGCTGTCAAATGGTTGGATTACAAAGTTGTTGCTGATTTTGAGATGCTTCCAAGCAACCAAACGATCAACTCAGCTATTTGTTACCAACAACTTTTGAAAGTGGAGGAAGCATTCAAAGTGGAAAGGCCAGAGTTGTCAAATTGCAAAAGAACTGTCTTTCACCTCGACAATGCGAGGTCTGCTCCTAAAATGTTAAAAATTTACGTAATGAAGATGACCTTAAATCTCTATTGGTTGAAATTTTTACTGATAAGCTGCTTTTTTGCAGACGTTTTAGTTTGTCAGTGTGGAATTATGATGTTACCAGGAAGAGGCTAAAAGGTCATCGGACAGAATGGAAGTTAAATTAAAAGTTAATTTTACATTTTTATGCTTGTTATTTTGTTTATTTTTTTTTTAATTTCTTAAAAAAAGTTTCCTTGCCAATCAGCTCCTCTCAGATCAAACATCCGGACCACAGACAGTTTTAGCTTAAGACCACCGCCATAAGCAGTCTTGCAACAGCAGTTGTCAAAAAGCCATTGGAAAATCAGTTATTATATCTTTTATATGTGTAAATGAATAGTATGATGACGACTGTATATAATTTAGACATAAATGTCCACATTCTGCGGTTTAAACACTAATTGAAAAGTTTAAATGGCCATTATTTTTCTGTAACTATTTTACTCTTTCGTAGATTACGTTTTGCGGTAAACTCATTAAAAACGTTTTTATGAAAAAAATTCAAAATACTTATACTACACTTTTACGAAACATTCTCATTAATATCAAAAAGATATTCCAAGATATGAGGCAAAATTTTAGCCCTTTCGTTCAAATTTAGGGCACTTCATTTGAAAACACACGCTCACAAAATTTTAAGAAATACTCCGGATACATTACATAACATTTAGAGAGCATTTATTTAGCATTTACATTTTGGTTACAGCATTTATAGAAAAAGTAATAAACATGGGGAGTAGATTCATTAAACAAATTCTGAGAATCCAAATTTGGAAAACGACCATCATTACATTTAGAGAAATATACACTAATATAAACCGTTTCTACTTTAAAGGGAATAATATTAAATATAAAAATGACACGCCCGTTTATAGTTCCAGTAAAGTAACAGGTTGTCATTAATGTTAGGTACCCAAACGAATGACCTCAACACTGCATATTTGAGACATAAAGAGCTGCTATTATTATCGGAGTCTCAAAAAAATTTTAATAACTGATTTTTGGAAAAATATTAATTTCCTCTGAGAAAAAATAAACACGATTTTTTAATAACTGCTATTAAAGTAACCTTACATGAACTTAAATCATAGGCTCGATTGGAACAGAGGGAAACTAAATTTCTCCTTTTTGTACCGTTTAATGCAGAAAGAAGTTTAATTCTTCAAAATTCTTCATAAAGAGTTGTTGCAATTACATGTTCATGTGAGAGTTAATGGAAACACAGCAGCCATGGGGTGTCTCTGCAGCTGGAGGTTTGTAATGTACGATCAAAAGTACAAATTTATGAGCTTTAAATATAAATGTGTTGAAAACTAAATTACAGACGCTTGTGGTAACAAATATTGACAATATGCAGATGCTTATACAATGGGAATGGAGTATGTTTTTGTATTCCGATACGTACATATTCATGTCTTTACACATTTTTATTGAATTTATATGTTTCGTTTCTGGTAAATCCTATGATACTGCAGATTTCGAAACCTTGGTGTATTACATTCGCTGTTTTATTGTACTAAAGAACATCTGCTAGCCCTCCAAAGTTTCATTTTGAATTGCCTTTGTGGAATATTTTAGGCTCTTCAAAGCAGGTAAAATAGGAAATCAACGCTATTCTCGTTGGTATTTGAACCCAAGTGCTTTCGATTGTTAGCTGTAAGTGCTTTCAATTACACCACTAATGCATGTTTTAAGGACGATAATTACATTATCCCTTACTTAAATGGCACCTTCGAAGGCAGGAGATTCAATCGCCAAATTCATGTGACGGCGATTTATTGGCTATCACATTACTTTGAGCTGGGATTAGGACATTATGTTAAGCACATTAGAACAGGGTTAGCTGCTTCATCAGCAAATAAGGTTAACTGAATTTAGGGATTATGAGAAATGTCAGTTATAAAAGTAGTTTATATTATAGGAGAAAACCTGAAACTTGTCGTATCGCTGCACATAGGCATGTAGTCGCACATATATAGGTCTTTGAATACAGTGACACCACTAAAATGCATAGTATCTGGACTATTAATTTTAGTGTATACTGGATATACCTGGATAGCAGTATCATTGTAATTTTTTAAGATAACATGTACTTTATAAATAAGTAGTATATTTCAATATATGAAACAAAGTATATATTACAGTCGATATCCTAAAATCATTGTGCATGAAATTATCTTCACCTCATTGCATGATTCCAAATAAAGGTACTGAAACTGTTTTCTATTCACATGCAGACATACGTGGACACTTCTGTATGCGGAGAAACCGCATTTCAACTTCCATCTTCTGAAAAGTATGCAGACTTTTTGCATGGACCTTATCTTTTACTACTCTCCATAGAGTAAAGTAACAGTTCAGGACTCTTGTCTGCAGGTATTTCTGGAGAGGTAACACTATTACATAATCGGATAGTAGTATCATTATAATTCTTTTAAGAAAACATATACTAATTACCTTATTATTAGTTAATATACTAATTACCTTATTAGAAATTTATTTCAATAAATAAAAGGAAGTATACATTACAGAGGTTATTCGAAAATCGCACTGAAATTATCTTCACCTCAATGCAAGATTCCGAAGAAACTGTCTCGAATCTGTTTCCTGTTGACCACAGACGTGCTTGGACACTTCTGTATGCAGACGCATTGCACCTCAGCTTGCAGCTCCTGATAGGTACGCAGATTATATGCATGCACCTTACCCTTTACTGTTCCCCACAGGGTAAAGTGTCAGTTCAAAATCCGTCTGGCCCCATTTCTGGGGATATATTTCATTTTGCGCTACTACAACTACGACAGTCAGACTATAACACCAGTCTGGGCACCTGGTATAAATTTAATTGATTTTTATATGCAAACGTACCACAATTTCATTAGTGCAATCTTTTACACGTCTACTTGTTTACGAACTATCAAGCACCCAAGAGTAACTCTGCAAAATGACATAATATATATTCACAAGAGCAAAGCTTACTTTTTTCATTGCATTTTAATAGAACTTTTGAAACTATCCCTAAATTAGTGCATTTCAAACCCGCAATTGTAAATGTTTACCTCTTCCTTCTAACTTCAAACATAAGCATTTTACAATATCCTAGTATTAGTATAGTAAAACCTTCATGACTTAAAATGAGGTAGTATTATATAATCTTCCTACGAAATGTTCTCTTCGTTATTTAATACATATTTTATGTGAGTGAATTTGGAAAATCATTCCAAAAAAGTAGCTTATTTTATTATAGCGATCTCCGACTACACGATGATGTTATTAGATAATAATATCTCACATTTCCTGAAAAGAAGGGATTAAAAAATGTTTTTCTTCTCTTGAGTAACTTCATATGCTATTCCAGGAACTTCGCCGTTACGCGGTTGAAATAAATTTCTAAATCAAAATATTCAGAGTACTTTTCTTGAGGATTTCTATTTAAAAAAAGGAGCTCTGAAACTGTAATTCGAGAAATTTTTCTCATTCCATGGCAGGTTTTCCAAAGAGCAATTAAGTCTATCATTAAAACTTAAAATATTCTCCCTCGCTTCGCCACACCATAGTTAGATTACTGCCAAGTAAGCTTCAAGTTAATTCAAGCCATCCAAAGTGCTGTTTTAAGCTAACATTAAAAGAGAAAAAACGTGTAAATTGCTTTTTTTAAGAAAAATAACAAGTGGTTTATCACCGGTTGGCTTTTTTAGCTCCAATGACATTGTGTATTCTGTTAATTACGGAACTTGTCAGATAATCTAGTTTAAAAGCTTCTGCTCTTTACACATTTGAGAGTTTAACTATGAGGTGAAGTGAGGAAGAGTTTCAGGAAGTTTATGTTTTTAATTGCCGAATTGGATTTTTTTCTTTTTCTCCCTCCATGCATTTTTTTTCTTTATAAATGTATCTTTGTGCACTTTAAAGAAAACTTAACTCAAAACAAGTATCTTTTACAGTTACTGAAATGACGGTATCAAGTACAACGATGTTTATGTTATCATTATACTATTTATGTAGTTCAATTTCACATCGAAGCATTGTCCGCATGTAGTGCAAGCATTAGTGGTTTAGAGTCAGTATTTATAAAAGACTATCTGTTATGGCAAAATGAGTATAACATTGCATTAATCATATCGTGATTTTTATTAAAAAAGTATGTTAGCCTTTCACGTTTAAACAATCTAAATGTATGAAAATAAATCATTTACTATATTTATGTGTATCAAAAAACAAATACAATATCATTAATTAAAGTAATTCTGATCTATATGTGACAAATAAATGCATAGTTTAGTTTCTAAGCAATATTGTTTATTTTTGTTTTATTATTTCTGCTGTTTTTCCTTTGTTTTTTTCCAAATGACTGAAATTTTAATGCAAGGTATTTTAGTTTCCTTGGTTGCCAGTTTGATTTAGGGAATTCAACGTCTCTAAATGCTGTTTCTTCATGGCTACATCCAGATACTCATCTTTTATTAATCTGGCAGTTTCATTCTACATTAACAAATACTGATTGACAATCTAATTTTCATATCGTGGTTTTATAAATATCATAACAGGTGCAGCCGTTGTACGCCAAGCCGAAACATGTTCAAATATAAGACTAGGCAGGAATTACCTCTTCCAAAAATGTAACCAAAAAATAAATAAATAAATAAATTTCTGGCTGACCCGGACACCCATACACGCAGAACAAAAATGCAAATATATGTTATGCTTAACATACTTATCTTAATTCAGTATCAATAACTGAACTATACTTATCTTAATTGTAATGATTATCATAATTCTGTTATCAGTCATAGAAGTTATTAATTTGATTTTATTAGTTGATCTTAAAACTTGCTTTGTTGAAAAGTAATTGTTGTCAATTTAATTTTGGTAGTTTTGGTTAACTCTGAATTTGAGTTGCTTGTGTTAATTTTTACTTTTATCCTTAACGTTGTTTGGTTAACCATTTAATTTTGTTCTTTAACTCTTAACTTTAACTTGGTTTTTATAATGTTTGTTTAACGTTTAATCTTAACTTGTTTTTTAAATGTTTAATTTCTGGTTAGGTTGACTCTTAAGGTCATTTTCACTTTGAATTTTTAAGTTTTTTGTTTTACACAAGTTGGTGTATAAAGTTTAATAAGTTTGTTAACGTACCCCTCTTTCTGGTAACGTCTGAATTCATATTTTCTGACTCTGGAGGTAAAGTCGTTTATGGTGTTGTAGAAACGTTCTTAAGAAACATGAATTTCGCAACGTGATTATTATATTTCAACTGTAGAAACATTCTTAAGAAACATGAATTTCGCTGTGTAATTATTATATTTCAACTGTAGAACCATTCTTCTGTATTTAATTTAATTGAATTAATCAAGTGCCAGATGAATTGAATTAATCAAGTGCCAATTCATTTTCTTAAATTATTACTTTGTGATGAAAACCAACTTATATACTTGTTTTCGAAATTCCCTGGAGAAACATGCCTTCCGATACTCAGAATGTTTATCTCAGGCAGACAGTTTTCTGGGAATTCCTTAGTCAAAGCTCAAATCTGCACCCTGCTTCTAAAGTTTTCTTTTGTATGCAGCTACGCCACGCCGGGGTTTTGGCACTCGGTTATTTGGAATCTGTTACTCTTTCACCATGCTAAAGTGACACCCTATACGAGGATAGCTGCAGGAATGTGATATTTCTTTCGTAGATTAAGTGGTTGACCTTTTGGCGACGATTGTAATTCTTGCAGAAATAAGGACTATCCGCCAACATCCGGCTTACCACCCCATGTCCTCACCGTACTGCCTTGGATTCTCCTCATACGGTTGCCTTGCAACTGGCGGTTTTTGGAACTTCAAGCATCGCCAATCCAGGGGCTGGCGAGAAGAAGAAAAAGAGCCTGCAGATCTTCGAAGACTCGGAAGTTTTTTTGCCGGACAAGAAGCAGTTGCTGTGGCCGAGTATTAGTCTGTCGAACGCAAAACTGGAGAGAAATGGCCAGCGAAACTGTCGGAGGGAAGCCATGGAGAGGGAGAACTCCTGATAACAGAATTTTTTCATTCTAATTTTGTTTTATTATTGTTTTTACAGATTTTCTACCACGGCCGGGGGAAAATGTGTTCCCTTTAAGGAAACTTGAAAACTAATCAGGGTGAGATAGCCCTCTTAGTGTATTAACTTATAAAAATTTAAGGTATGTGAATTCGTTTTTATTTCGTTTCTACAGACTATGTGCCACCACCTAAAATGTAATATGTTAAAGAAATATTGTTGTTGGGTACGTTCCTGTTTATCAAGCCATTATTCCGGCTTTAGTCACTAGTTGATTTCTATTATGTACACTACCCGCAAAAAATGTTGTAGAAATTTGTTCTTAAATACAAAATAAATGTTAAGATTAGTCTACTTAATCTTGTTTGTTTCACTCATAATTTAGAACACTGAACCCAATAAATTAAATTAAAACTTGAACGGGCTATTATTACTTTCCCCACAACGCATAATTATGAAATATTACACTTCTTACATTATCGTTATGGTATTTACAACTATATTTGTTGATACTCATTTAACTTACTGATATGTTGTTTTCAATGTTTGTCACACAATTTCACCCTTTGCAGTATTTTAGTGTTGATATGATTTAAAAGTTGGTTTACACGATCTTGGCACTCATGAGAAATAAATCAATGATGTTAAAGGCTAAAAAATACCATAATAGAAATACCATCAAAAGACCAAACCAATCAAAATTGTGGTTAGCCAAACAAAAATTAAAATTAAAGTTCAGACGTAAATGCTTATATTTATTATTGATAGTTTATATGACGTCTGTTCCAAATTCAGTTGTTTATCCGTAGTTTGAAAAAAATGGTATTTCTATCTAAATCAATTGCATTCCTGTTGCTCTCTGTAATTGGGCAAAGTGAGTTGCGTCATTAGGTTCATCACATATTTTGCAACTGACTGCAATCTAGTTCTATTGAAATTAGCCTTGAACGGCCCATGTCGAGGAATATAATCTGATTTAAATCCAGATCATTTATAATTTTCATTTTTCTGCTATTCTGAATAGTTGTCAGATAATTTCTATTGCTCAGGGACGAACCTCAGCATTCTTTCCAATTATCTAAATTATTGTTTTTCGTAATGGTAGTATCTATCCTTCTTGGTCTTTCAATCCTTAAGATCTGCTCTTCATCACCAAGGCAGCCTCTCTGGCTACTGCATCAGCCCTCTCATTGTCATAATTTTTTAAATTTTTTTATTGCATGCTTCCGTTTATTATAGTGGGCTTTAGTGTTATGCACGTTTTGAAGGTGAATTTTTTTTTTTTTTGGATTGATTGATTTCAAAGAGCAAATCATTTTTGTCGTCTGGGTCCGAAAGTCCCTGAAGTGACGAAAAGGCGTCTTAATATATGTTGATGAAATACTTACTCAGATTTTTGCCAATTCATTTTAAAGCATGCCTGATGAACAGTTGGTTCCTTTTACGTTTATAACGATTTTGAACATTTGGCATCTTTCGCAGTTACAACCATTTAGAACAGTTGGTACCGACATAAATTTAGAACAAGTTGCGGCTTTCATAATTATAAAAATTTACACTTAAACCTTTTTCGGTTATTCATATGTAATTTGAATAAAATAACTTATTTAATACAAAATATTTGTGTACAAAATGTATTAGTTACTGATCAATTTATATAAGGTTTATTAACGAAAAAAATATTTTACGTGAAATTTCTTAATGAAAATTTCTTTTCTCTTATCCCAAGTATATTTTGTATAAACTCTTTTGTTAAAATTTCGTTTCTACAAAGTTCATTAATGCAATATAAACTATGCAACGTTCCTTTTTACAAAGTTTTTCCATATAAAGTTATTTTTTGAAGGTATGAATATCTTATTGCATTATGCATCGTTTAATAAGACAGAATCATTACGATTTTGACTTTCTTGTGAATATATAATACACTTGTTTGTTTAGTTTGACATATATAGTTTCTTCTCTACTTGAGAGGTAGTTGATAATCCCTTTTATTTTTTTCTTAATTGTGTGTTTTTATTGCTCAGTAGCAATATTCGTAGAAATTGATTTCTGGGAGCTTTATATGATGCTTACTGGTTAGCGAGCAATTGATGAAGAAATAATTTAAATCACCTTTTTGCTGCGCATGAATCTGAGGATACAATATTTCTTTCTTAGAAGCACTTGTAGAAAGAAATATTGCATCCTCACATCCTAATTAGATACCAGATTATATGGCGGATAAACTAATTCTTTCTGCATTAACTTGAGAAAATCAAAATGTATTGTTTCT
>KK122319.1:651748-668246 GCA_000611955.2 Stegodyphus mimosarum
CTCTTCCAAAAATTGTTTTTGTACATATTTAAGTTTTCAATTAAGATGAGATTTCTGCTGAAGCAGATGTAAAATTTTTGCTTCACTGCAAGTTAGTATGATATTGCTGCTACATTCGCATCTTCATTTTTTGATATTCTTGATTGTGCTTTTACGCAATATAATTTGCTACGAATAAGAGGGTGAGATGTTAAAATATCCACAATTTTCTCTATTAATGGTGACTTATTTAAACTTTTCATTGTTAGTATTATAAGGTATTTCCCCTCCTTCTTCGCATGCCTTCGTGGTGTAGTGGTCGGCACGTTCGACGCGTAACCGAGAGGTCCGTGGTTTGATTCCCGGCGAAGGCGTCGCTTATTTTTCATCTCTTTTGATTCTAAATAACCTAATGACTCTATAGTATTACATATTGTGAGTGTGCGTATATTTAGATATTTTTTAGAATATATTCGAGTTGTTTGTAGGGGCATGTTGTTTGGTCTTTGTGTCCCGGATTGTATAGCAGTTTTATGGATATGTATTGGATCCTTTCATAAAGGTTATATGGGGATTCAGATTTTTGGGTTTCATGTTTTCTTCTTAAATGCTATAATTTTTCTGAGTCTTAAGAGAACTCCTTTCAGATGTTCATTCTGCTCTGTGATATGCAAGAGTGTATTTCCGCCAGTACACAGATTGCTGAGTAATATATAGTTCTGCAGTATCTTGTTACTCAAAGGAGAACAAGCGCTGAATTGTTTGTAGTTGCTTTTCTTTTCTTTATGGTCATATGCTGCGTCCACGTCGTTTCCCCATATAGAAATATTTGACTATTACTAAGTTTAATGAGCTTTTCTAAATATATGGATTGAGGACCCCCACTAATTGTCCTGAGTTCTTGTCACACTGTTGGAGAGTGATGAAGCTTTTGATCTTTTGAATTTCAGATGTTAATTCCAGTTGAGAGCTATATCAATTATTTATCGAAGGGACTTTGTCTACAATTTCTTGATCTTCTAATATAACTAGGAAGTCTTTACTATTTTGTTGTGGTTTGGTAAAGATATTTGCTTTCCATGTTTCTTGGTTTATTATTAGTGTCAATCTGTTGCATTTCTTGTTTAATAGACTAAGCGTTTCAAGAGTATTTCTTTCTAAATGATCTCTAGTTTCTCTTATTGTGACGAAAGCTTCATCATATGTGAAGGCAATTCCTTTAGAATATTGAAAACACTTAAAACGTGCGATGGAACTGTGTTATGTCTGAATGTCTGAATTTATCGACAAGAGAATTAATTAACGTAATTTTAATTCTTCTTAATTATAATTACGAATTGTTTATATTCGCAAGCTAGAATTATGTTAGTGTAATTGTGTTTCCTTACTCTTTTATTTACTAGGGAGTTTTTATTTCACCAAATTATTTATCTGAAAACCAGTACTTAAATGCCATTTTTTTAATTGATCCTGAATGATACTTATATACAAAAATATACAAAAAAGTCACAACCGTTGTTCCCCTTAAAATCCAGAACCATGAACATAGTTATCAATTTCTGTAATAGTAAGGTAAAACAATTAAAATAGATAACAGTGTTTAAACCTGGGATGATTTTATTTATATTTTAAAATTACTTCTGTCGCCTAAAATCAGTTTATTAAGGCAGTTAAAGAAAATTATAATAATGAACTTTGTATTGCAATGAAATAAGTGCACACAGCCATTTTATTCGTTAATTAAACGACATTTATTCTTCTTTGTATAAATTGAATTTATTATCGATGATTACACGTAGGTATTTAAAACAATCAACAAACATAATTAGTTTGTTATCAAACCTTCAACTTGAATGTGTGACCAACCTGAAGCCCCGAGGGAAGAACAAAGCAAATCTCTTATTAATATTAAATTTGACTTTTCTCTCTACACATTCTTACATCATAATATCTTCACTTTAAACAAAAATTGATTTAGTCTTCTACAAAGTTTTTCAAAGTACACAATTTCATTAATAACGATAGTATATATCTCTTTGTTTGTTGTATCACACTGAGCCTCAAAATCATCATTAATTAATAATTTTATACTTTTATCCATGTCAGGACTGCGTGTTCGGTGCATACTCTTGGCGAACATATTCGTGAATTAACCCAAGTCCTGATCTTGAACAGGGAGCTGAATGCAGCTATGTTCTGAGGTAGAAAACTGTGGTTAAGTGGTAGAAGAACTGCACTTAAGAAGGATTTAAAATTCTCGTTTCTTAAACCACAATTATATACAGCCACTTCCCAACCCGGGAGGGATACAGAAAATAATGATCGCACTTGGGTCTAAACTGAACAATCAAATAATTTAAACTAAATTTAAATAGAAACTAAGTAACCGTTGCTCGCAGAGCTATGAACGCGAGGTTGGCCTCTAAATGATCAGTGGTGCGTAGCAAGATTTACCTAATACTAACGCACTTAGATTTACTTCAATAAGTAATAGAGTAACAGCGCTAAGGCTTAGAATTTAAATACTAGCTGGTCAGGCGAACGTCGAACAGAGCAGCAGTGGTCTGAGATTAAAAGCTCTCTCACACTGAGAGGTTCCAACCTATCGCTTAAATATAAACTTGGCTGCACTTCAAATTAGCACAAAGCTGAAACGCGCGTATTATTTCCTACGCACAAGCTTTTGAATTTTCGCTTTTTAGTCGTTTTCTCAGAGTTATTTACCCTGTAAACGCAAAATGGGTTTATTGCAGAGATGTTGTATTCCTTCCGATGGGTTATTTACTGCGTATGCTCTCAACATGCTCATTCTAATCTGTACCCCCTGCACAATCCGCTAGTTTGTCGGTCTTGTAGTGAATCACATTGTATAGTTGTCAGGTATAGGCATTGTTTGCATTGTGTATGTAAATTAGCTAACAATAAACAATAAATGCATTTTAAAATACAGAAAGAGCAGGCTGTTAAATTTGCGAAAGGTATGTTATTTCCTTCTCCGAAGTTTGTTGGATTGTGCTATGTCTATAAGTTTGCGTTAATGTACAGTAGACTCAACTGGACTAGGAGCGAGTTATCGCTTTAGTCAGAAGCAGTGACAAGTCTTAAGAAGAATAAAATAACCTTTTTACTGAAATTTAAATGAGCTGAAAACACTGCTTGCGCCACATGGGAGTTCTCTTCGCTATTTGCGAATATTTAAATAAGGTAGTTCTAACGCAAATAATTTAGACAAGCAAATAATCTGGTGAGGGCTCTGGAGAGAAGTGAAAGTATAGGGTTCAACTCTTCATTACTGGTTAATTAGCATAAAATCTTACAAGGTTTCCCTAATGCGCTTGTGATATTCAACTCCATCTAAAATTGCACATAAAAATTGCAATTTTTCCTTCAATTAAATTTTATTTATGAACGAATTTTAATATATGCTCTAGTTTTCGCCCATTAGGTCTCAGTTTTGCTCTACATATTGTAAATTATAATTTAGATGGAGAATTTTAATAAAACATTAACTGATAGCACATTTCCAGCATCTAAGACTATGAAAATATATGTATCAAATTTATCCCTAACTTTAAAGAATTTATTAAATTTAAACTCTACATCTTGATCTCAACTTTTAATGCAATGTCTGACATAAAGCCATATTACCAGCAAACGTTTAATAGATTAAATCCCATAACAAAGAAGAATGCATTTATAAAGTAATCAATACTTAATACTTTTTCGCCCAATTTTCTTCAAACCGTTTAATTTCGATTTCTGACTAAGAGCAGAGGAAAGTACCAAAAAAGGGCAGAATAAAAAGCGAACTGGTTAAAAAAAGCACAAGAAGCAAATGGAAAGTAAAAGAGTTATTGAAAATCAATTCTCGAAATGGAATGTGCTATCTGTAGAAGCGGTAGGCGTAAATGAAAAAAAAATACGAAATGGTATAAAAAAGATTTGGACTTGCATTTTATCGAGTTCTATAGCTACATTTCAGGCTTGTAACTTTTGCTGCCATTTACTTTTTTTCTACATGAACAAGCATCCATTTAATGCTATCAGTACGCTCTTCTTTCATATGTTTTCGGAAAAGAAAGTAGTAAATACAAATCTATACTGCGAAGAAAGATTTCTGCACATATAATTCATTTTGAGCGATTCCCCACCGGCGGCACATCAATAAACGAATACTTAGTTTTTTTCCTCATATTTTATTATTGTGATTTCTTCGTAGGTTTCCTTGTTTACGTTGAATAATCCTTTTTTAATATCTTGGTGTTCGGCAGTGGAAGCTCAAGAAAAAATTGAGTCTTACTGAACAAGAACATTACTAAAATTAATGAATGCTATTGGTTTGCAAGAAATGTATTAAAGGAGATTCAATATTTAGTAAAGAGGAAATCAAGTTGTTTTGAAGATTTTCAAACGCGTATTGTTCTTTATGTATTAGAGCTAGCTGATAGATGGAACCAAAGAAAACCGTAACCTTTTCCATAAATAAAGAATAACTTTCAAATAGCTTAAAAGTCTATAGGGGGGAAAATTGTTAGAAAAGTTGTTCTATTAAAATTATGTTGTTACATTCAACAAACATTAAATTTAAAAACTGTACAGAATTTTACTCTGCAGAATGACTTCATCAAAAAAATAATAAATAAATGAAAGGAGAAAATAAAATTAAAAAATCTAAAAGATTTCAGATTTTAAATTATATCTAAAGCGCCGTTTTTAAACATTTTTGTGTGTTACCTTTATTTATTAAATATCATGTTCTTCGCACTTAAACCATAAAATTCAGTTCAACAGCAATATTGCAAAATAATTTTAAAATAAGTATATCTTTAGAATTTTTGATGCACAGTTCCACGTGCCTTAGATAAAAACGTTTTTTCCCGTAGAGTGTTGCCATTGCTCGGTTTTAAATCGTTTGAATTTGTTCATCAAAAATTCGTTAAATTTTTATAAAATAGGAAATGGATATTAAAATAAATTTCCTATTTGGGCTTCCAAATGCGCATATTCGGATGGAAACGTTCGTTATTAAAAATTGGATGGGTCTAGGTACCGTTGTTTTATCACAGTTTTAAAAATATACATACATTTATGCAGATTCTTCATTATTTAATTTCTCTAAATATAATACAGAGCTGCAATAATTTGTGGCAACAGTTTGAAAAGTGATTCAAACTTTTATTGCTTCCGACGCAAAATCGCAAAACGAAAACAATAGTCCTTCAGGGACGAAGCCCCTTTGGACGGTTCGTGTGTTACCTTTATTTATTAAACATCATGTTCTTCGCCCTGAAACCATAAAATTGAACTCGACAGCAATATCTCATGAGCATATCTTTAGAATTTCCGACACACAGCCTCGCCAGCTGGAGACTTTTTTTTTTGTACAGTATTGCCATTGCTGGCTTTGAAGTCATTGAGTTTGTTAATAAAAATTTCGTTAAAGTGTTGCGAAATATGAAATCGATAATAAAATAAATTTCAAATTCCAAATTTGGGCTTACAGATGCCCATATTCAGTGGAAGATTACTTTATTCAAAATTTGGTGGCTCTAGGTACCGTTGTTTTATCACAATGCGAGAAATATACATATATTTATGCAGATTTTTCATTTCTTTAAATATAACACAGGGCTCTAATATTTGGTGGCAACAATTTGAAAATTGAACCGGCATTTATAGTGAGCCAGTGCAAAATGCTAAAACGAAATTAAGAGTCCTTCTGAGCTAACTCTCTTCAGGCTAAAAAAATCAATAAAAATGTATTACATATAAAAAATTACAATCAAATAAGCAATATACCATAATACAAATATTAATTATTCCAATAAATAAATTAACCAACTTCTCGTTGCCTTCTCTTGTGAGATCTGTCTCTACTATTCCATATAAAATTAAATTAGATCCTACAATGAACCTGGGGGATTCTCGCACAGGCGTGAATAAATTACCAGCACAGAAAATGGGTGAAAACTAACCCTTTATTAATTCAAAGTTTAACAGAAACGCACGATCTTTGTGCGTTACAAAATACCCTCAGCTTGCGTTGAGAACTTAAATGTATAATATAATTCAAGTCGAATCTAAAATAAAATAATGCTGGTTTAGCACGTTAAATTACTCCTAATAGGTTAACTCACAAAAACCTATCAGGGTTGGCGATAATCCTTAATGGCCATAAGCTTACTAGCGTAACAGGAAGATAGCAACGAAATGTGCGCTAACTAGCGAAAACAGGCTCTGTATAAACTCAGAGATTCACCCACTTAAATACTCACTTCACCTAAATTTAAATTTACATCCTGGTGAGAAAATGTGAGGGGAAGTTGAGGAATTCAGTAAAGGTATCAAACTTAATTTGTTATGCAAAATAAGGGAAACCCTACACTCTCAACAAACGTCCATTATCTAAGAGAAACATTAAATTTAAAAACTGCACATAATTATCGCCCTCGTTTTTCCAAGTGTCAACAGTGCTGATATCAGCAACAATGGCAACAGTGATTATGAGCACAAATAGATGCGTCCATTGTTGCTGATAGCAATAAATCCTTATTAACAATAAAACTTAAATACCATTCTTCAGAGTTTTGGCATTCTGCATATTTTCTTCTAAACTGTAAAAAGTGCTATACCCAAAGCATAAATTAATTTTTTGTCTAAGTTTTGTCTATCTTAAATAATTCTGAAAAATCTAACACTTTCATTACAAGGTCACTTGCTTGCAAGCATTCGTTTCACATTGCTCAGAATTTCTAAAAGTTGTGCAGCAGTAACTAGAAGACATGATACAGTTTATTTAAATGACATTTTTATCTCAAAATGCTCCCGAGAAAAATAAAAAAAAAGAGATAAGAAGAAAACAAAAAAACAGAAGTCCTGTAAATTAAAGGGATAGACTATGATAAATAGTTATTATATCCTGTATAGATATAATTAATAATCTCATGAAAAAGAATTATTCTCTTTTTGTTATCTTTATTTTCACACCATTAGTCAAAAGAAATAAGCACTATTGTTTTGGCTTCCTAAACATGAATTGAAAATCTTTTTAAAGTCATTTCTTCTGAAATTATGTTCTTTCTTTATAATTTTTAAAGATTTCTATTATTCTTTTAACAATTATATCATTGGGAACATAAACTAAAACATGAAACTCCTAGTAGACTTTGAGCGAATTATCATTGTGTTTCAGGTTAACGACATAGACTTGAGAAGGTTAAAATAACTTTTTCACTAAACCAGAATTTGAACATAAACGCACTTTTTGACAGGATCAACCACCATTTGTGTCTATGTGACTTTAACACTCAAGTTCAAGTTAAAACTTGACCTAGTAGTAAGGACCAAAACTGATTTTAAATTCAAAGCTGGTTCAGAACTTCTCACAGGCATAATGCCGGCAGCAATAACGCAAAGCCGAAGAATTGCAAACTTATCAGAGCGTCAAAACCTAGTAACGTGGTTTCGATCATAAATTTCATTTCATTTGTTTATAAGTAAGTCCTTTCTTAAAAGTACTTCTTGCTTTTTTAACTTCTTTCCAACTTTTACATGTGCTTTAAATTTTCACTTGTTATCTGGATTTCACCTTCTACTCTTTAATAAATAAAAAAAACACAATTATCTTACATTTTTTCTTTTAAATAACTTTTTATGCATTTTCGCTGCGCTTCTTTGTTACTTTAAGAACTTTTTCAGAAAATGTTGGATTTTTTATTTTGTTGTTCGTTATATCTCCATATATTACTTCACTCCTAAGTAAAGAAATGTTATATAGCTCAGATTGTATATTTCGTATAGAGCAATAGGTAAAATAAGCAATAATTTCAAAATAATTAAAAGAATATTAAACTGTATTTTTAGGATTTCGAAGTAATGTATCGTCCATGTTTAGCTCATTTAAATGCACGACAAAAGGAAACAAAGCCCGAAAAAATGTATTCGTGCGTTTAATTTAAGCAAAATTTTTTAATCAAATATTTATCTTTTAAATAAATAGGTAATTTATCACACACACCTTCTTTAATTTTCATGAATTTTCTTCTTTTATTTAATGTAATGCAAGCTAGCTGTCCATGCAATATTTAATCATAATCATCATGGAAAATAATCATCTGAATAGTTATATCTCATTTTATAGATTATGGATAGAGATTTAAAGGTATTACGATTTGTAGAGAATTTTTATGTACAGATAGCATTATACGAAGAGAATGTTTGATTATGTTCTGGTAGATGAGAAACTACGCTACCTGTAATGAAAGAAAAAACATTTTCTCGTCTTAAATAAATGTTCTGTTGTTGTACGTTAAACTCGGTAGTCATGAATCACTTATTCACAAGATCTTCGGATTACTATCATCCTAGAACCCACTCCCAAAAGATCTGATAAGAATTTTACATGATTGAAATAATAGCATATTATCTGTAGTGTTCATTCACAATCGAGCATAACTTGAAAAAAATAACGTAGACCTTAAAATCAAACTAGAAAGACACTTTAAGAATTCTAAAACTCTTCTATCCTAAATCACAAAAATTCGTTAACTTTAAAACAATAAATGACAACTTCCAGGACGCATTCTATGAAATGCTTCGACATCCGTAAGAGACTTCATTCTCATAGGTCTTGAGTAAAAGTGTCTCAAATTCTTTCAGTATAATTAAAGTATGCTTAATGTCGACTACATGTAATACGTAATCTATATATGAACCATAGACATCGAACATGTTTATTAAATTGAAGAATCCGAGCTGCAATGTTAACGTGTTTCATACAATACGAGCACAAAGTAGTCACACATTTTCTTAAAATCCGCTTATGTACTTTTGGAGTATTTCCAAATTTGCCAAATTAAGGCACAGTAGCAAAATCTGAATTAAGTAATTTAAATTCCAACATTGTTCATAGTATTTCATGTCTTCTCAGAACCTTGACAAACTTCAAACTGCATCTCAAAAGAATTGTGCATAGAAATCCCAGTATCAGCACCAAAAAATACTTTGATCAAGAAATTTTCGAGTTAACTGAAAATACTTACGCTGCAATTCATAAGCAAAAGACCGTCTAAAAACGTGCCGAGAAAACTTAAGGAAATAATGAAATATCAGAACAGAATCTGGAAAATCACTAGGGACCCAGACTGGAGCCATCAAAGTGATCAATTACAGAATAAAATCTAAAAAGGAGCAATTCTTGAAATCGCTTGACTGAAAGTAACTGTTTACATGATTTTAACGGAAAAGTTACTAAAAGATGTAAGCCAATCGCTTTGCTCTACGACTCAACGGGAATAGTTTATTCAGATGTTGACAAAATGAATTGTCTTGTTAATGAACTGGAAAACACTTCAGACAAAAGACAATACAGACATCAAAAGACAATACAGAAATTAACAGCTCCATACAACAGCGTGGACCACAGAACCCTCCTCCGATTACCATTCTATCGGAAATTTTCAATATCATTAAGTAATTTAAAAATAGAATGTCTGCTGGATTTGACGGAATCAGTAATGATGTTCCAAAGCATCTTCCTACTAATAACATGACCAATATTACCAAAATCATAAATTCCTGCTTGCAGCTTAATTACATTAAATTTATGTTTCACAAGTCTAATAAAAATCATGCATCCCGCAGAACTATAGGCTTAGTCAACGCCCTTTCAAATATCTCTAAACATTCCTTTTCGATCTGCTACCGTACTCATGCAATATGACCAAACACTTTCATCTTAGAAAGATTGGATTACAAGCAAGTCACAGTAGCCCACACCACATTCTCAGAGTTATAAACGTAGAAACAGAAAGGTTCAAATACAAATTACTTACTGGCAGTCTCTTTTTACACATCCGTGCAATACCATCTTACATGAACCTGCTACAAAATAGTTTGATGGTTGCTACAAAAATAATTTTTAATTTTTTTATGTACTTTCTGTTAAAAGTATATAGTCAGACAATTATTGGTGCAAAATATAATTTTTGGACTTTATAACAAGCATTAGTGAAGTAAAAGAACCTAAGCATAACACGGCTGTCTGCCGAAGGAGAAAGCGTTCATGAAAATATTATAAAGGAAGCTGATACTTGAACGGAATACAAAGGAAAAAAATTGTCATCAAAAATAGAGAAATTTGGAAAATTAGATATAAAAGCCCTGATCAAAAGTAGTACTTAAGAATAAAAACTCAGACCGGTTTCCGAATACCATTGCCGTTCTAAAGGCCCGGAGTTTAATGTCCGGCATTTTTACTTTAAAATAAAAAGTAAGGAAAAGAAAAAAACTGCAAAATTGTGTTTTATGGCATTTATTCATTAGCGGATCACCTTGATATCGTACAAAGTATGTTATTTAAACATCAATTTGCACTGATGATACAGAATAATTGATTGAGAACAATAAACATATTAATGTCATTTCTTTCATATAAAATTAAAAAGAAAATACGGTACAAGAATAATTTGTCACTAAATGGTAAATGCGTTAAACCCAGTTTTATTGAGTGCTATTGCAATTAAAATTCTTCGCTATATAGTCAAAAGAAAAAAACTCA
The DNA here is from genome assembly GCA_000611955.2 of Stegodyphus mimosarum. Classification (NCBI taxonomy): domain Eukaryota; kingdom Metazoa; phylum Arthropoda; class Arachnida; order Araneae; family Eresidae; genus Stegodyphus; species Stegodyphus mimosarum. Next base: position 662,286 of record KK122319.1, read on the forward strand.
GTTTAAATCGGGATTGAGGAAAAATGATACAAAGTTTATATATAAAAGATATTGAATTTTTCTTAAACTTTTGAATGCATTATTGTTTCTAAATAATAAAGTACAGTTTTGAAGAAATATATGCATGTATATGCGTCACTTTCCAGCATTAATTCAGACTTTTATGCATATTGGCGTAACTGATCTAACAGTCTGAAAACAAGTGTAGATGTGAAGTCCTGTAATGCTTGCTAGATACTTTCCAGTACTTTGACTGAGGTCTGTAGAAAATATATTGTCCGTTCACACAATAAATTTAGTAAGATATCAGTGCACATATAAAGCAGTGCATATTTAAAATATTAATACAGTCAGTCAGCTAGAAAATGTCATACGAAGGAGAGTTGTAGTCTTTATTCTTCTCAATGCAACGACTATTTTATAATTAGAAAGCAAAGAACAGGTTAAATTTTAGCAGCGCCAACTTTTAACTATATGATTTTTGATGTTATATGCATGTAATAAAATTTACAACCAATAAGCATGATTAATAATAAAAAATGAAAAGCTGCCTAACATACCAGGAAACAACATTTCTAAAGCATCGGAAAACAAAATTGCTATACAGCTATTTTTATTTGTTTTATAAAAACGACTAAATTAATAGGTAGAAAATTCTAAACCAAGTGAAGTAAACCAAGTTTATCAGAGCTATGCAATTGAAGACTAAGCTTCTGATCATAATAAAACATGCTTTTCCTCATGAAGGCTTTAAAATTTCTTTTTAGTCCAAAGGGATTTAGTCCCGAAGGACTATTACTTTCGTTTTGCGATTTTGCGTCGGAAACACAAAACCGGCGTATCACTTTTCAAATTGTTGCCACTAAATATTACTATACTATTGTTTTATTATATAAAAAAAATCTGAAATGTTTCAGATTTTAAATTACGTTCAAAGGGACGTTTATTTAACATTCTGTGTGTTACCTTTATTTGTTAAATACCATGTTCTTCGCACTTAAACCATAAAATTCAGTTCAACAGCAATATCGCAAAATAATTTTAAATTGAGCATATCTTTAGAAATTTCGGTACACGCTCTCACGCGCTGGAGATAAAAATGTTTTTCTGTACAACGTTGGTATTGCTGGCTTTGAAATCTTTGAGTTTGTTAATGAAAAATTCGTTAAAGTTTTAGAGAATATTGTTACGAATTTCACATTTATTTGTCTATTTATTTAGAACTGTAATTAAAATTCCTTTTTATTTTCCCGTGCAACGCACGCAGACGATTTTTGAAGAGAAAGCTACTTAAAATAAAATAATAATAATAACATGCGTACATTTATGCAGATTTTTCATTTTTTAAACTATAATGCAGAGCGATAACATTTAGTGGCAACAATTTGAAAAGTGAATCGGGCATTCAGAGTGAATCAACGCAAAATCGCAAAACGAAAGTAATAATCCTTCGGGACTAAATCCCTTTGGACTAAAAACAACAAATGGGAAGAAATTTCATTTTGCATCAATGTATACGAATCTTACGTCCGAAAAGGCGAAATTAACATTCTTCAATAGCTAATCATATTTCAAAATTTAATCATAATTTTGACTTTGTGTCTGCAAAAATTATTCAAAAAACCCTTTTCCATTGGTGAACTGGATTTCCTTGAAGCTCTTCACTTTCACAAAGATTTCGGTTGCTTAGTTAATGACATTAATTCCAATCCAGTCCTTTATGACACTTTTAAAATTCTATTACTCAGTCTCTCAGCTTCGTTACTAATTTTGCCGACAGATGGCGCTACCTTCTCGTTGGCTTTACTTCTCTTGGGAGTAAATACAACTGTGGCTTTCGATTTCTTGCAAATTGCTTTCTCTTGATGAAGAAGGAACTGTATCTCTTTGCCCTTGAAATCGATACAGTCTTGACTAGATTTATACCAGATGTTGCTGCTTTGTTACTTTAATGCTTTTTATGTTCTACTTTATGCTTCGCTAATCTTAGGTTTATTTAATAGAAGTTAATTAATTAATAAATACCTAATTCTATTGCCGAAGGATTTTCGAAATGACGTTTATTGCAACCATCGGTTATTAATTTAGTCAATTAGGAAAGAATCAACTTTAATATTTCGATACTAGCAAGGGCGAAACACATTGCAGCTCCCGGGTATCGATAAATATTCTTAAGAATTCAATGCGAAGTACTTCAGTATTTTCTTAGATGGTACTAGGTGTCCCATTAGTGAAAGAAATTCAACCTCGCTGTTGGCTGTTTTGTGATGTATGCATCAAAATGTAAAGTGCCGGCAAAATAAATGGTGATTCGTTTTCTGTGAAAAACAATAATTTTTTCACAGTATACCACCACTACTAAGTATATATTATAACTAATCAAAAAGAGGTAATTACATTTTCTTATTTCTTAATATCTAAAATATAATTATAATCGAACCTGCTTTTTGTCAGTTTGACTCAAAAATGAACTACTGATTAAAAAATTAAAGCTAAGGTTTCAGCTCTAAATTTGCAGGTATTTTCAGAGTTTTGTAAAGAATCAGTTCTAATGATCATTACTTTTCTGTTACTTTGTAGAGTCATTAGGTTATTTTGAAGCAAATGAAGAGAAAAATGTGCAATGCTCTCACCAGGACTCAAACATGGACCCCTCGAATACGCATCATGTGGGCTACCAATATACTACGAAGGTACTCTGAAAGGAGGAAGTAAAAATCATATTAATTGAAAAGTTAATATGATCCAGACTTAATCCATTATCGTATACATGCATGCTTATCTCTAAAAAATTCTGCTTTATTTCCAGGTACGAAGTAAAAAGGAAGCACTGTAATCTCGAAAAATTTCGAGTATCATATTTCAAAGAAAATATCCATTTTGACTGCTATTGCACGCATTTTAACAATGTTTTTTCGCGACATCTGTACGTAAGGACAGAATAAAGGATTGCTTTTCCCCAAATTTTTAAACTGATTTAAAATGAATTCTGAAGAGAATTTTTCGGGGCGTCTGTGCGTATGTACGTACCTGTCTCTGCGTACGTACGTATCTATGTATATATATATATCCTACATAACTCAAAAGCGAGTAGCCTCAGAACGTTACAATTTTGTATAAAGGACTGCTATAACATGTAGATGATCGACTCATATTTTGGTTGCAATCCACCGTACCAGAAGTATATAAATATATGTGTATATATATCCACTCTGTTACTCGGCTCAGTGATCTCAGATTCTTTATTCTTATATTTCTGTAAATTGCGCTTTTTTGCTTTAAAAAGATTGAATAATGTCGTTCCTACCTTCCGATTAAGGTTTTTATGCCTTTAGTAAATCTGCATGCAATAGTTTTAAAATTATCAACCGTTTAAAAGCTGTTTAAGTGCGGCTAAGCATAATTATTATTAGCATAGCAGCCATATCTGTTTACATTTGAAACTTAGCAGAATAGTGGATTTGTTGCCAATCTAGAGAAACTAAACTTCGCAACAACAAAGGTAATGCCTTCTTTTATTATTGCGAATTAAATCATGCTTCATCCATTCTCCAATTTATTCGACGAAATAAGTGTTGAAGATTTACTTCGTAATTTTTAATATAGATAGTTTAAGTTTTTATTTATTTTTGCCTTGTCACGAAGTGAGACCTGAATTAATTTAATGAGAAATATTGAATCGTCTGTGAAAAACTTCTTTTTTTTTCTTTTGGTCGTTTAATTTCTTTTATACAGCGTTTAAGATTGATTATAGTATTTGAATAGAACATGTGGAAACGATTCGATAATTCTCCAGATAATATACATAATTTGTGTGCTTTCTGAATTATAAAATGAATGAGATGTAACGCTGTTAAGTGAACCTAGCGCCAGAGTGTCGCTATGGTAAACAAATATATTGAATTTTAAAGAATGCATTTAAGAAATGGCACTATGTATTATTCTAATAATAATTTTCTCTTTGGTATATCGTTTGTTAAATATTCGCTCAATCGAGCTCTATTTAAAGTCCTTTTTTACGTAAGGTAAGATTTGCTGTGCATAACCTATTTAACTTTAATTTTTTAAGCTTTATTTTCGTATTAAAATTAAGATTCCAAATCTAAACTGTAAATTGAAATTAGATGTTTTGATTATCCAGAAAGTCTAATAAATTTTTAATATTGTGTCGATATCAGATATTTTCTAATTTTAAAACTCGCCTCCAGCAGCAACTCAGTATCAAGCTTTTAACGTGAAGTCGTGAACGTTAAGCTGCGCTTTTAATATTAATTTATGAAAATTAGGTAGAACCATTTGTATAATTTTTCCCTTTTAGTAGGTTTCCTGTCCTTAATTAGTTTAACTTGTACCTACTGAGATTACCACGAGATTTATTACTCTGTCTGTATCAGTAACAGCAGAGTCCGAAGAAGATTTAAACAACACTTTTATTTAGAACTTTAAATTTAACAGATGCAAGGCTTGTTATTATAATTTAAATTTCCTTAGCTTGCGGAATTTTAGATCTCAGAGCATGAATTAATATTCAGAGTAAAATTAATACTGGAGATTAAGAGTGTAAAAACCCATCAAACGCTGGCTTAATTCTAACTAAATGCGCAAGTGATTTGGCTAGCAAAATGCTAGTGGAAAACTGGGCGAGGAAATATGAAAAAAGTCAGCGTTGCAGACAAAGTTCTCTGCCGAACTTTCTTCTTATACCTATCTAATTTACATCCTAATGAGAGCTAATAAGTTAGTTATTACACATATGTATATAGTCTACAAATTTACTAGCCCAAAAGGGCGTTAGTCCCAATGAGCTGTTAGTCTCGAAATGGAATTAGTCGGCGCATCACTTTAAATGTCTTGAATGAAATATTATCGTCCTGTATTACTCCTAAAAAATTAAATATTGAAGAATCTGTAGAGACATTAGGTATTTTTGGAAGCAGAAGAATGAAAAATGAGCTACGCCTTCGCCGGGAATCGAACCACGGACCTCTCGGTTACGCGTCGAGCGTGCAGACCAATACACCACGAAGGCATGCGAAGAAGGTGGGAGAAATACCTTATATACTCCCCCTTTTAAAGAGCGACTGGGGTTTTTCAGGGACCCACTCACCAAATCCCGGTGGTGCAGAATCATCATCCCCCACCTTGTCCCTGTTCGGGTGCCAGTGTAGAGACATTAGGTATTTTTGGAAGCAGAAGAATGAAAATGGAGCTACGCCTTCGCCGGGAATCGAACTACGGACCTCTCGGTTATGCGTCGAGCGTGCAGACCACTACACAACGAAGGCATGCGAAGAAGGTGGGAGAAATACCTTATATATCTGTATGAATGCATCTCGCAGTATGGAAAAAACAGCAGTACGAAAGGTCAACAAATTTTGAATAATGTAGTCCTCCACTGGAACACATGCATCCGAAAGACTCCTGAATTTTGAATTTCGAAATTTATATTCATATTTTGTAAAACTTTAATGAAGTTTTAAAAACTCAAAGAGGAAAGGGCTACATTGTACGGAAACGAGCAGTGGCGACACTGCACGAATTAAAACATTGTTATCTCCATCGCTTTAGACTGTATATCGGAAGTTTTAGAACTATGCGGTTTTTAAATATTTTGTGATTTTGCTCTTTAACTGAATTTTATGAGGCGTAAGAGTGAAATAGGTGATATTTAATAATTTAACACACAAAACTTTAATAATAAAAAGACAAAAAAAGTTTTACAAGCCATCTTATTAAGATAACTGCATGTTGGTATGACAAACTAAGAAAAGACTGACAAAAACAGAAAATGTATACCAACATTTAACATTTAATTGGGAATTCTAAACACATGCTGCTTTTAAAATTTTTTTAATTCTGCTGCTGAACTGTATACGTGTAAGTGTGAAGAAAAGTGTGCTAAATAACAAATCTAAAAAGACAAAAAGAAATGGGTAAGAAGGTGTGAGTGCAACAGCACTT
>KK122319.1:668267-694208 GCA_000611955.2 Stegodyphus mimosarum
AGCGTAGAAAAACCTTAACAAACGCTTTTGGGCCACCGTTAAAATCTGAGGCCTTTCATATTTTTTGAGGGGGATGGTATTTTTTGCGCATTGCGTTTGCATACTTAAATTATAAACTTGAAATCACTATGCTTTCTGAAATTCTGTATATATATTACAACTCTAACTTACTACATATTTTATGAGAGGAAAAGATATTAAATATAACAATATTACATAAAGAAATTATGTATTGTTGAGCCATTTTAAACACAAGTTCTTTGAATTTGATTCACATATTTATTCAAATTGTAAACTACTGATCCTCACTGAATAACTGTATTAAAGCAATACGAAAATACTTATAAATAGTAAACAAAAGCAGATTCGCATGTTTTGTCCCCTAATTCCTGCTCAAACCAGCACTGTGATTTTAAGTGCTCAAGACTCCCAAGTTTTATTTTATTTCATTTTATTTATTCTCTTTGCATTCTTTTTCAACGGTATTTAATTTGAAATGCATTTTATGCCATCCTATAATTCAATTCTTGACGCCAAGTGAATATTTAGTTCGAAGACATTTAAAACGAGCCTAAATCTTCTTCGTAAGAGCCAACTAACAAAGTTATACTTAAGATTTATATATATCTGAACGCATCCTTCCTCTGAATTCAAAATTAGATACGGCTTCCAGTCAAAAACACAATTTCCGACAGGGGGCGCAACCAGTTATAAATTACCGAAGCAATGGCAAAGGAAAGATACGAAATTAGCTTTGGAGTACTAGAAAGGGAAGCTAATCGTATCTCTTAATGGAAGGGAAATCATGTCTTCTTTTATGCAGAAGAGTTAATATGTTATTTTTAGAAATTCCAGGAGAAGCAAACGATGATGACAGGAAAAGCATATTAACGGTATTAGTATCAAACCCCTTTATTTATGGTAACTCGAACGTAATCATTTTTAAATATATATTTTTTATTCCGCTGAAAAGTATATTTTTCTCATTTCAGCTTGTGTGAACTTGATCCACCTGAACTCAGTTAAGTAGCACAAATGAAATTAACATTCGCTAGACTTCACTCATGAATTTTTAATTAGTTTCTCTAACAAAAACCACTCGCTCATAATGTTTGAACTTGTTTGGACTCCAGTACACATTATGAAAGTAATCCACAAAAGACACCTAAATTAATATAAGAATGGAAATGTATCAAAGAGTTTATTTGACAATATTAGGCTTAAATCCTTAGCATATTTACATTTTATAAACACATACATTACATAAATTACATAAATATATATTATTACATGAATAACTGTATATGTTTTTGCCTACCGAAAGATATACCTCACCAACGTAAGTAAGCTAAATAGTTTTAATGCGTAAAATGGGAATGTGTATTTTAGGTAATAATTAAAACTCTGTTCATTTTCATCGTGTTTAATAAAATTAAATACCTAAAGTAATATTTTGTACATTACAAACTGGCAATTATTATTTGAGTTAGAATATCAGCGCACTTTAAAAGCTTTGGATTCGAGATATTAGAAAATTGATTGGAAAATTGGAAAATTTTTATTGGAAAATTGAAATAAAATTGCATATGCATTCTTTTCGAAACACAGTCATCTAGAACAATATGATGTTATTTTTTATTGGAGATTACTGGTGTGTAACTCGTTAAAATCACTGAATGCGAATTGTTTCTTTCCGCCTTCAAATCTGGTGACAAAATGAGCTGGTTCGCATTATGGTGTTTAATATATATGCTGCTAGAGCTGAATAAAAGAATCTGAAAAGGCTGAAATCTGTAAATGTCAAATATATATGTGTGTGTGCAAGATAAAAAATATATAAATCAAAATTATAATTTAAATTAGCAACAGCCCCTTAATTCCTGAGTTTTAATCTGGTTATTTTCCCGCTCTAGTCTAAAAATAATAATTACTTTTACTAAACTGCGTCATTTCTAGATTATTCCATATCATATGGCTTGCATAACGCTGATGACGTAGCTGATTTTAACTCAAAATTTCGGGAACTGAAACCTTTAACTTTTTGAATTTCCATATTGGATAACTGCACAATTTTAAGACGCTGGTTTACTGCTTTTCTTCTTATCGCAATAGTATCGAAAATGTAATAGTTTCTGAATAGGCATGATTAGAGTGCGAAGTGAATTGTGCCGCAAATGTCAATTAAAAGATGAATATTTAATCATCTTCGGCTGTCAAGTTTCTTTTCAATATGGATCAATATTCTGCTCAATAAAATGTCTTGCTCTCCATTATGGATTTATGCAATCTACATTTCTACGGCATCAACTTACCCTACAACATTACAGTAGTTGAAATATTTCTGCATTTTCATTATCTATCTATATGGGATGTAAAACATGTAACTCAAAATTACTAACTTTACTTAAGCATTAATCCTTTTAACACCTCATTTTAATTTGGCTATTTCCCCCGCCTGGAAACGAAAGTGCGTCGGACCTGAAACCTAATTCTCATAACGCCTTCCTTAAGCTGGCAACGCAGTAAGCTTTTACCCAATCACCACTTAAAATTGAAACAAAGGATTCAACTTCTATAAATACGCTCTGCCGAAATGCACACTAACTTTTTGTTCACCTTCTTCTTGATAAGATGTGCTGCTCTATCACTCTGTTTTCTATATCTGAAAAAATGTGATATGGTGCAAGAATTGTGGGTTGCTTATCGCACTCATAGTCATGTGTAGACCAAAATATGTGTGATGAAAATAATTCATCAAGAAATTAAATTGTGGCTTGTTATCTACTCCGGCATTTCCTCCTTATACTGCTATTAGTCAGGCAAGCAACTTAAAATTATCACAGCTACTTCTTGAACTTCTTTTATTATTTATTGCACAAAGTAAAGAAAGTTGCTTAAAATACTTAGAAAATAAAACTTCCTGAATGAAAACAGTATCTTTTACTCCATACTCTGTCAATATGAAGGGAAAAATTTGAAAACTGAAGATTAAGCGAAATACGAAGAGCAAGTCAAATAACGCACACCGAATTATGCATATCATCTACGTTTCCTCTAATATCCTACACTATTCATGCCAAAGCAGTTAGAACAAGTGAAGTAAGCCTCCTCGGTATGTTACATGCAGTGAAACTGAAGTCATAAAACATAATGTTATGAAGTGAAGACTTATCATGGCCAATGCCATAGGCAGACATCTGGTTGCTTTTGTTTTCATTATAGTCGGTGTTGTCTACACGTTAGTCATTCATCACTGAATGTATAAGTCTCTCGTTCTAATTTTAATACTTAACATAACTGATTTTCTAATTTTGACATAGAAAACTCAGGAGAACTGCAAATAAAGTTTTATAATTTAATAAAATCTATGTACATGAAAATCTGTAAATGGTAACTGTTGGATAAATGCATGGTTGGTAAAATTTGGAAGACCAGTAGACGTTTCAATGGTATTTCTGTGAATTATGCTTAAAGACACTTTAATGAACCTCCGGCGTTTGATATTTGCTCACAAAGACAGTGAAATTTTATTTAACAATAAGGTTCGGAGTTTTATCCCTATGCTGCTTGGCGGCCATGATAAGTCATGACGTCACGCTGTTGACATTTCCTTTTCTTCATTTTTGTGAAGTCATTTGACTCCATCTATTCTAACCTCCTTCATTCATGCTTGGCTCTTCTCTAGCCAACCTTAGATAAGAGTGGACGTGGTGCTGTACTGATTAATCTTTACGGCAAAGGGACAATGCCCATGTCCACCGTCACTTATCACTTCATTCATGCTTCTTGGTAATTCTAGTAATGATGATAACTGTTGCCATTTCACACTCTGTAACATCGTTAATTTGTTCTTCCTTTTTAATGTAACAAATTAAATGTTTTAAAAATAATATATTGTTGCGTGCATACGGTTTCGTAATAGACTGAATGTACACAGGTCCGATGATAGGTTGATAAAATTTATTTCTCTCAAAAGAAATATTTCAAGGATCTGGAACTTTCCATAGAAATACTCGTAAAACTCTTCACAATATCACAGAGTACAAGCAGTAGTTACACTTCAAACTACTGTGAAAATTAAATACAAAGTAATGCAAAGCAGCTAATGAGAAAACTAAGTCGGAAATATCTCACTACTCCGATCGCAAGCAAAATTTTAAACACAGCTGATCTTTAGATTTTTAGGTGCAGTGCTAAGTGTTTTCATACGCTTTTAAATCAGAAGGACTATTATTCTCGAACCTAAATTTTGCTTCAACTCACTTTTGTCGTCATTATTTTCACTTTTCAAATAATTAGACGTTAGAGCAGTAAACAGCCTAAAATATTTAACTATAAAATGGAAAATATTTATATAATGTTTTTAATAAATCCAGCTAGAGTTATTTCATGGGTACATCGGATAACTTGTAAAAGTAATAAAGAATTGCATTTGTTGCTTTCGAACTCTTTAGTTGGTGTATCAGTAACTGACAGATTGAATATAAAAGAAATAATAAATATTTTCCACTTCTCCTAATGGCAACGAACTTGAGCGTAGAATTTAAAAATATTGTTAGGTGCTACAGTTTCGTAATGGATTGAATGCATACAGAACTGATGATTGCTTGCTAAAATTTGTTTTCAAAAAAGAAACACTTTATAAAACTGCAGCTTCCCATAAAAGTACTTATATGACTCTTTTTAGTATGACAAAGCACAATCAATATTTGGCACTTTAAATTATTAAGAAATTTAAATGTAACACAATGTAAAGCGTATGCAAAGAGCGAAGCTCGCGAGGAGATCCCTCAATGCTCCGAAATCTACTCAACTAAAAAACTGAAAAAATAAAAAATTGAGACCTGGTATTCTCTTCGGTCTTATATAGCTCCCCCCCCCGAAAAATCTCTAGTATCTTCTATTTTTCGAAATTACTGGTTAAAATTACTGGAAATTACTGGATAAAGTTATATATAAGGGCGGAATACAGATACAGTTACAAATAAGGATCAATTACGCTCATTCGCTAACAGTACCAGTTGCAGTTAGGGACCAGACAAAAATATCGGCTAGTTTGGCGAGTTTTGATGATTTCTTGCCAAATTTGGCGACAAAAATTAGAGTCCAAAACCATCGTTAATTTAGCGGGATAATCATTTATCACAATCTTAAATAGATTTGCCCTATAATCTTGTTTTTCCAGAAAAGCTTCGCATGCTTAAGGCCGCTTATTACATTATACAAATTTCGTAACAATGTATTACATTTAATATCTTTAGAATTCCCCACAAAGCTTAAATGTTGCCATACTTTTTTTTAACATTCGCTACATTATTTCTTTAAAAACGGTACATGATGGTAAGATTTGGTGGTGCTATGTTTTAATTTATGAAGCCATACTTTTTTTTATATTCGCTACATTATTTCCTTTAATTTTATACATAATGATAACATTTGGTGGCAACATTTGAAAAATGAAGCGGGCATGAAAGTGATATGGAAAAGGAAGTTTGATTTCAGACTAATAGCTCTTCTAGTGCTAAAAATGTGATAACACATTAGTAGACACAAAACCTTGGAATCGTATTCACCATAATTTAAATAATTTGAAAACCGAGATCTTTCTTGGAAGAATTCTACAATTCTGACACTCCAGATTGACTCAAAAGGTTTACAGTTTGGCGGACTTGAAAATAACTTAATTCTACAATGAACACTTATTTGAAATATATGATGCTCATTCGCCTGACATGATCTTCTACATTATAGCATAATGTTTCGTAATAGATGATGCGTAATGTATGATGCTCTTTTCCTACCAGAAATATGGAAACGAAAATGCATTAATACCATAAATAACATTTTTGATATCACCATAGCGCATAGCATGGCATTAGAATTTAATTTCATCATTGTTATGCTTCAATATACGTACTTTAAAGCTTTTCGCTCTTCAGCTTCGTAATGAGTAAACAGGTTCTGCAGCATAAAAAAAGTCTACCAAACCTTACAATGGCTAGTTCGCTTAACAGACTAGCCTTCAAAGACACGCTAGTTCAAATTCAACTAATGTTTACCTTTTAATATACAGGGTGTTTATAAAGTCCCGGACCCATTTTGATGTTTAATAACTCAAAAAATAATGAAGATATAAACAAACTTATGGCATTTATTGATGGCAAAACTTATATATTTTAATTTTCGGGTTTGAATATCTTTAGTTTTGTAAATATCGTCTGCGCGTGTGATTAATTTCAGATAATTTCATTTTCCAGTCTAAATATCGTCTGCTTATTAATTGCATTTTTCTCTCTTTTAGTTGTTAATCGCCATAATGTGCGCATATGAAGATATGAAAACCCTCATGAATACCGTGAGGCACAAAAGGATTCCCCAAAGGTTAATGTGTGGAGTGGACTAATGCACGACCGAGTCATTGGGCATTCCTTTTTTACAGAAAAGACGGTCTCATCAGTCGTATACTTAGACATGTTGGAAAACTTCATATTTACACAACTAGAAGAGCTTCAGCCACATGTCTTTTTGCAACAAGATGGTGCACCACCTCATTGGGTACCAGCGTTCATAGTTCTTTGAATGACCATTTTACAGGAAGATGGATTGTTCGAGGAGGTCCAATTCTTTGGATCACCTGATATAACGCAGCTGGACCTTTTCCTTTGGGAATTTGTAAAGGACAACGTTTACAGGAGAAGAGTGTCGAACATTGATGACCTAAAAGCCAAAGTGACAACCGCAATAGCCTCTGTGGATGCCGACATGCTTGCCGGTACCTGGCGTGAAATTGAATATCGACTTGATATTCTCCGTGCGACGAAAGGGACACACGTCATTGACAAGGGTCATGAAATTTTTTGAGTCTATCTAACCGTTTATATTATTAATTTTAATCTGTCTTTATTATTTTATGAGTTATCAAACATCAAAATTGGTCCAAGACTTTATATACACCTTGTAGTTTAACATCAAAGCATGGTGTTACTCCAATAACAGTTTTTAATAAATTCATATATTACGTTTCTACATTGGTACTTTGTTTAAGGGGGAACGTTTATGGTAGAATTACTATGCACACCAATATTATGGATATTGGTTTCATTAGCTCTAAGACAGTTTATGTATCATCTTCTCTAAGACTACCATCTCCACAGAAGACCACAATAATCTGGAACAATGGTTGGTAATTTTGGATAGCTTATTTTAATAGGATACTTCCAGATTGGACTGTCACAGTATAGCAAAAGACATTAGTTTAAAAAAATTAACAATGCAATGTACATTGTAAGCGTTTTACTTCTAGCTTGACCCATAAATTTAGAATTCAGTCATTTAATCAATCAAGAAATTGAAATCATATAAATAATTAAAAGATCTTAATTGTACTTGGCATAAACAGAAAAAACACTTTAATCCAAGCAATAAGAGTTCTGAATATCTTGAATTTAGATGTTTATAGTTATACTGTAATTCAGTAATTCCATCATTATTTATAAACACGTATAACTTAGATTTATAATAGCACTACAAGCATTATTCTTTCAGATATTTTTCACATTCAGTGCGAAATGTAACGATATTACATCATATTAAATATAGCAATAAAATAACAAATGCTTATACGAATGTCTTTAAACTCATGTCTTCAGTGTTCATGAATAAGCGACCTAGACTTATGTTTATCACATATATAACAATCTTATGATCTGGACTCTGCACCCAATATTTAAATTACCTGCTAACGGTTAATCCGCCAATGAAATTTCGGGCTTTTGAATTATGCATGGAGATTTCCAGCTTTGGATAATTATTCAACTCTGAGAAACATTTCACTATATTCCGATAAGAGCTGCACTTGAAACCCTTGTCGGTGTTCCCAAGATAAAGGATTCGATATTGCCCAGGTCTATAAAGTGAAGCTGAATAACCTTGAGGCAAACCGTGCTTAAACCGATTAAACATAAACTGACTGTATTGCAGTCAGCACAGATATTTTGTACTGGAATGTGTACAAACCCTGTCCTTATGAAAATTATTATCACTCAATTATTATTTCGCTTTTATAAGTTCTTGTTAATTAATATACAGAATTGCAGTACATTTTACTGAATTTTCTCATTGCCATTATCCCAATACTTTATCTTGTGTTAATTCAATTAAAACTACTCTTTTCTAAGTACGCAACTGAAGGTTCTAAATACGTTTCAGTGCAGTTGCTGTATGTGCTATTCTTTTTTAACATCTAAATTATACTGAATATGTAATAAAATCTGCATTCATTATTTTATTCATCTACGTGAAGCAACTTCACTGATATTTGTTTAATTTTATTCCAGTTCGCAAATTAAATGATAAATAATTCTCGCATTTGTATTTATTCGATTTTATAGACTTTCCTTTAATTTAATTTGGTAAAGTGAGTAAAGATTTAATACACTCTGTTTTTTAATAAAGTAATCATTTGAATATTTAAATGTAAGTTTATTATAATACTTATTTTGTATATTACATGTAAGTCACATTTTGTGCTTGTTTTGTTCAAAGTCTGAGTTTATTGAGAAGCACGTTTGTTGCACGATATTTAAATTTCTACGTTTTTTCATTCATACGGGAAATAAAGACAAGCTTCTCATAAGAAATTTTCATACATGCAAATATTCATATAGGCAAATATTCATATCGCAATACGTGTATCAGAAATTTAATATCAGTACTTCCTTATAAAAGAAATATCAATGAAACTAAATGCAAGTTCATATATGAGAAAATTTTACTCATATCTAAGCTCATATCTCAAGTTCATATCTGAGAACATTCCACAAATGTAGTTATTATTGAAATACAGTCACACCGTTCTATAACGAACTTCAAGAAATCGAAGTTTCGTTTGCTATATCCGATTCAATAAGAAAATGGATTATCGCACAAAAACGAAAAAAAAAATCAATGAATAAAGAAAAAGATCGACTAACTTTGTCACAAATGAAGTGAATTGTAAATCCAATTCAAAAAGTACTTTTAAGTTCAAATTTCAATTATTATCAGTTTTAATTGCAATTACTATTATGAGCGGATATTTTTTTTTCCTATTCTTTCCAAAGTGCCTCTGACAAATTCATTTGCGATTACTTGAAACATTTGTTCAGATACTGGCAGATTACGCGAAACATTTTATATTTTGGTGAACCATTTCAGAAATTCTTCTTCAACATCTAATCTCAATCTTTCAAACAGTTTCAATTTTTTCATCTGGCACCAGATGTACATTTGATTCCTCTCAGTTGGATTATATTCCTGTCAGATATCGATTTGACTGCAACCATTTTATATTTTTCGAATAATATCACTTTATCTTCAACGCAGAAGTTTTTCAAGCTCGCCTTCCAGGTTGTTTTCAAGGTTTCAAGTTTCAAAGTTTCTCAAGCTCACCTTGCGGGTTGTTTTCAAGCTCACCAAGGTTTCAAGTTTCAAAGATTTTCAAGCTCGCATTGCAGATGCAATTTTCACACAAAAATAGTGCAGAGAATTTGGAAATTTTGCTGTTCTTTAACATATGATAAATGAAGATAATTTTGTCACTTATGTGTCTTAGTCAATTTTCATTCAAAACACAGTCATTTTCCTCATGATATGTATAGATGCAACACAAAGATTAATAATCTTGTAGAGTCATTCGGTTATTTTAAAGCAGGATGTGTGAAACATGTGCAGTGCTCTTCTCGAGACTCGAAACTGGACCTCTCAAATACGCGACAAGTGTGCTACCGTTTCACCACAAAGACATGCTGGAAGGAGGGAGAAAATATCTTGTCTTCCAAAATGCCTAAAGAGCACAAAATAAATATTCGAAACATAGAGCTTGGAAAGTATTTATTCTCAAACAAATCGAAAATGTTGAAAACGTTTTACTTCTTAAAAGAAGAATTAGCTGAAAAATCGCAGGCACATGAGATTTATTACTCGAATAGCGAAAGTTTCAAAATTTACATCATAGCATGAGCTTTGAACATAGCTTCGTCTGTGAGCTGAACCATTTAAATGGAAAGGAAAAGAAAATTTACGTTTTTTGATTCAAGTTCCTGTACACCTTATGATGTCTAAGCTATGTTTTGTCTATCCTCGTTCTCTCAGAGCTGGATGTCACACCTCTCTGACATAACCTATGTTTTAAAGACAAAGAAAAGTGACGGTGAAGATATAAGGAAAACAGAAAGAAAGGTGTTTTCTTTCACGGATAGAATAAGAAATGTGGATTCTAACACCATATGATATCCTAAGATATGCTTATTCCATCCTCCTTCTCCTAGAGCTGGATATCACATCTCTATCACATAATCTCTGTTTAAAATGCAAAGAAAAGTAAGAGTGAAGGTATAAGAAAAATAAAACAAAGGTGTTAAAAAATATGGATGGAAAGTGAATCCTAATATCCTAATTAAGGGTACTTTTAACTATTAGTAACGTTTTCGTTAAAACTTGCAAAATATTTGGGAGAAAATATTAAAAATGCAGAAACCTTTCAATCGAAGAAACCCATGCAGCTCCTTGTAGTCAATTTAAATGATGTTGCAGATTCGTTATAACAGTATAAAATAATATTAAATGTATCAAAAACCAAACAGGATCAAAAGCTTCGGTTATTATAACGGAGTTCGACTGTATTACAGAAGCTCTCTAACTTCAAATGAATTTGTTACCCTTTTTCGTCAGGTTTCCAGTTCTCAAAATTTTATCTGTTTTACTTTTTGTTTCTTCAATAATCCTTTCTTCAAGAAAGGGAAGCACTTTTGTTAGGTTACAAGCCAAGTTAAGAAAATGCTTAAGAAACGAAATATTTAGTAAAAGAAGTTTAAACTAATTTTGGTTTCCTTAATTAGTTTAAACTTGCTTAATTACTTAATTTCCTGATTATCATGAATAACTCTTACTTTGCTTTTAATTAAATTCTTACCAGGCTAAACAGCTTGATTGAAAGCAAGTAAATCATAAAGATTTTCTCTCTGCTTTCTGCATGCCTTCGTGGTAAAACGGTAGCACACTCGGGACGTATGCGAGATGTTCAGGTTCCAGCCCAAGCGCGGGCATTGTTAATTTTTCATGTCTCCTGCTTCAAAATAACTTAATGATTCTACAAAATTAGTAACAGGGCGTATTATTCAGGGCGTAAGCATACATGTTTCGTAGTCTTTGTTAAGTGTCAGGACAATGAGAAATCAAGATCAGATGGATGAGGTAATATGAGATTCATAACAATTATCATTTACAATGAAAGAAAATAACTGATTAAAAGATCGTATATATCGTAGCGCTTGATTTCCTGCCCAAAAATGAGTACACTGTCTAGGTAAAAGAAACGTGTCTTTCTCTTTTTCTCGTCTGTTATCTTTCATGCTATACAGTTGTTTTTAGTCCAAATGGGCAATTTGCCTAGAAGGACTGTTAATTTCGTTCTGGCATTTTGCGTCATCGATTCACTAAAAGCGTTGTGTGACTTTTCTGATTGTTGCCACCAAATATTATCGCCCTGTATTAAATTTAATGAAATTAAATAATGAAGAATTTGCATAAATGTATGTGTGTTTCTCGTACTGTGATAAAACAACGGTACCTACAGCCCTCAAATTTTACATATTGAACGTTTCCACCCGAATATGTGCATCTGGAAGCTCAAATTTGAAATTTGGAATTTGTTTTATTATCTATTTCATATTTTGTAAACATTTAACGAATTTTTGATTAACAAACTCAAGGATTTCAAAGCTCGCAATAGCAACGTTGTACAGAGAAAAATATTTTTACCTCCAGCGCGCGAGACTGTGTATCGGAAATTCTAAAGATATGTTCATTTTAAAATTATTTTGCGATTATGCTCTTGAACTGAATGTTATGGTGAAAGTGCTAAGAACATGATATTTAATAAATGAAGGTAACACACAAAATGTTACAGAAATGTCCCTTTGGACGTAATTTAAAATCTGAAACTTTGCAGATTTTTGTTTTTTTCTAAATTATTTTGTCTCTAATCTCTTTCAGTATCGTTTCTGGCATTTGATTTTTTGATATCTTTTTAACTTGGATAACCGACAAACATTTAAAATCATTAGCAGTATTAAATGTCTGAGGTTTATCTATTTATTTTTAACTAAGAGTTCATTATAAGTTGAAGGACTTTCCTATAGCTCTTTCTTTCAGCCACGCTTTTCATGCCAGAATGTAAATGAGTTAGCTAGAGTTTATTCAGATTAAAGTAGAACGTAGTGTTACAGAGGCTGTTCGCACATTTTTTAGACGATTTTGGTAAGCGGTAATAAAAAATCGTTTGCTGCAAAAGAAGTAATTGCAATTGTACTATGTTTTTAAAAGTCAAAATTATCATCTGTGGCTTGAAAGTTTTGTTTTTATTCAAAATGGTGAATTTAACAAAGCAGTGGTTCGAAGGCTACATTTACGCTCTTTCCGAAGAGAAATATGCATACTCCGTTATCCAAAAACGATGTGAGAGCCATAGTTTTGTGATATCTAAAGCGTCGATAGCTAATATCATCAACAAGAAAGGAAAAAGACGTCAAATTGGAGCCTCAAGTGGGACAAAAATTCCAAACAAGTATCCAAGGAAAAAACGGACATCGACTATTGCAAAGTTACGTTGTTTAATGCTAAAAGAAAATCCTCTTAGTCAAAGGACAGTTGCAAAATCATTACAATGCTCGGTGTCCACTGTAAACAAAATGATAAACGTTGATTTAAATCTTAAGAAAGCGAAAAAACGCAATGTGCATCGTCTTCTTCCAAAGCATATCGCTCAACGCAGGACACGCTGCAGAATTCTATATGAGAAACACTTATCCAAAGAAAAATGGAAAAAAAATGTCACAATAGATGAAGCATGGGTGTATTTAAATGATTGTAACAAAAAAAGAGCCATTTATTATCATAAAAGGGGAGAAAAAAATTTAAGTACATGGTTCAAAGAATCGAAAGAAAGTTTTTCTAAGGGATTCATGACTGTTGCTGGTTTTTCATATAATGGCAAGTTAAAAATAAAGAGAGTGCAAAAAATGTCAAGATTAACTCCAAACACTATCAGGAACATATTTTATCGCCAATTTTTTTTAATGAAATACCATCGCTTTACCCACAGTGCCATCAATCTGTGAGACTCCATCAGGACAAAGCTAGCAGTCACACATCAAAATCCACTGTAAATTTCCTAAAAGAAATGGAACAAAAACTGGTATCCAGGCCCTTCACTGATATCTTTGCTAATTCTCCCGATGTGTCACCTATGGATTTTTGCGCTTTCGGACTTTTAAAAACTGCATTATTCAAACGTTGTCCCAAAACCCTAACAGGTCTTAACTATAACTAACAGGATCTAACAGGACTAACCTAACGGAAAGCTGTTCGAGAGGAATGGGATAAAATACCTCTTCTGACACTTCAAAAGGCATTATTATCCTGGAATAGCATATTAGATCTATAGACGTGTAATAGAACCGTAATGGTCTCTTCTGAAGTCCAAAAAATCAGAATACAAAACACATTCCTCTATTCCTGAAAACTGCATTGTGATTAAACAAAGCCTTCTATTAAATAGAAACCTCAGTCTAAGACATGCAATATAACAGAACAGGCAAATCGACAACCTTGTATTCGGCGTAAATTTTGTAAAATCTCAATCGATTTCGACTCAATGAATTTAATTCCAATCAGTCTTTCTTAATGCTTTTAAAATTCTACTAACTTAACCCTGCATTTTTGTTACTATTTCTGCCGACAGATTGCGCTATCTGCTCCTTACATGCGTTGCCTGTAACGTATAAATATGATCGACACTCGCTTTCTAGATTTGCAGAATTTTTTGCTCCTGATGAAGGAGGAACCGTGCTGCCCTCGAAATCGATTGAGATTTTACAAAATTTACTCCGAATACAAGAATGTCGATTTGCCTATTCTATTTTCCACGTCGGATTCTCTTGCGTCTTTATGTAATATAACAGATTCATGAAAGGGTGTAGTTGATTAAGCAAGACGTTAACTATGCTAAAGCAGCAAAATTAAAAAACGTACTGGTTAAAAAATCGCATTTATTCAGGCAGAGACCTTGTTAAAAACATGCTAAAATGCCAAATCTTATTTTACTTGCTTTATTTTTCAGACTTTTAAGTGCCTGTCCTTTTTCAACAATTCTTTTTTCAACGTTGCCAAATGTTTCGATTAAATGTCATTTGCAGAATTAGTAACAAGCAGACTTTTGATAACATTAACAGCATTTTTAAACGGTTTAATTTAAAATAGAATTGTTAATTTTAACTGAGAATTAATAGTTTTAAGTTTCATATAAGCATTTGTATCAAACATAGATGAAACGCACTAATTATATTTTATAGCGAAATTAATTATAAATTTTCGTATAGTGTACGCAAAATCTGTGTCGATAATCACAAAATATGGGCACAAAATATAACCATTCTTCAGATGCTAATAAAATTAATTTCAGTTCATACTTAAGCTTCTAGTACGAAGCTATAAAAGTACTTCAATTTAATATAGATACTTCTTTTTCCTTCCTCATACGAAGTAAAGAAAGTATTGTAATGACGCAAACTTCCGGGTATCATATTTCAACGAAAAGTTTCATTTTCACTGCTATCGAATGCAATTTAACGACGTTTTCGCATAAAATCTGTACATAAGGAGAGAATACAGGTCTCTTTTTTCACAAAACGAATTATAAAACTGATTTAAAATGGATTGTTTGTTGTTGCAAAGCTTAGTTTCTCTAAATTGGCAACAAATCTACTATTCTGCTAAATTTCAACTGTAAAAAAATTTGGCTGCTATGGAAAAAACGATTAGGCTTAGCAGCACTTAAACAGCTTTTAAATTGTTGATAAATCTACAAATCTTGCATGAAGATTTACAAAACGCATAAAAACCTTAACCGAAAAATAAGAACAACGTAATTCAAGAGTTTTGAAAGCAAAAGATGCGCAATTTACCAGCATGTAAGAATGAAAAAACCTGAGCTCACTGAGCTGATTAACAGAGTGAATATATATATACATACATTTATATACTTTTGGTGCGGCCGATTGCAACCAAAATAGGAGGTGCACATCTACATGTTATAGCAGTCCTATATACAAAATGTCAACGTTCTAAGGGTACTCCTTTTTGAGTTATGCAAGATACACACATATATACTTTCGTACGTATGCACAGACGACACGAAAAGACATTTCAGGATCCATTTTAAATCAGTTTTATAATTTTTTTGGGGGGGAAAGAGCCCTTTATTCTGTCCTTACGTACAGATGTCACGCAAAATAATCGTTAAATTGCATTCGATAGCTGACAAGATGGATATTTTCGTTGAAATATGATACCCGAAATTTTTCGCGATTACAATACTTCATTTTTATCTCGTAGAAAGAAGTAAAAAGAGTTCATATATTTCAGAAGTGGAATACTTAGTATTTGGATTACTAATTTTATTGGAGTCTGTGAATGTGCCTCAAATAGATGACGGGCCGAAGCAGAAGTGAGTAACTGTTTAAAAACAAATTTTTGCTGCCTTTCTAAAAGTACATTTTGTATGATAATTTCATACAAAAGTATAAAATGGCATATCTAGATAAAGTTATAAAATGTGGTTCGAGAGATTTAAGTGAAGTCCTTTTTCATGATAAATTTGCAGATTTAAAAATTATTATCCTAAAAAGTAAGACGTGTAAAGAAGAATTCAAGAAAACTCTTTTGGGCAGAATTTCCAATAAGTTAACTGAAAATGAGAAAAAGCTGATAAACTGAAAAATCCAGAGACAACAATCTGATCTTCAATAGCGGAGAAGAGAAATTGAAAATAGAAGTTTTAAAATGAGAATAGTGATATAAATTTAATTGGCATAAACATTCTATTAGACTTGAAGAATTTAATGCTTAAGTACGAAGCGAATAACTGTCACATAAGCTTTTGTTTAGTTTTGCTTCAGCGACAACCACGGCATATTAAATTGCAAGAGAAACGTTGGTTATCTCAATTGTTACGTCTGCTGCGGTATAAAATCAACTATTTATTTGCTAGAGAATCCGAAGAGGAAGCGGATAATTACAGATTTGTGTAGCAGTAACTTTTGCGAAGATTTAAATTAAGTCACAAATTCGAGGAAAAATTTCTTGGTCATAATAAAGTACCTTGGAATTCGTCGAAATTTTACTATTTTGAACTGAGTAATTACGTTATTACTTTAATGAGTGGGTATCGGAATTTGGCATTAATGAATTTACCGCATTGAAGAAACCAATAAGAGCTGATCACTTAGGGAAGAAAGTCCCATTGCAATCCGTGAACACTCTATGCACGTGTGGGTTAATTAAATGTTTCAGAAGATTTAGAGGAAGAATTAGATAACTATGGAATGTAAGGAATTGTATGAGAAACTTATCTCATGAAGACATAAATATATTTAAGAATAATTAAGTTAAATTCAAAATAGAGCTGAAAAATTATTATGATAGTTTCGTATCATCAGGTATTCATCTTTTAAGCTCTGAATGAATGAATAACTCAAGTCTTGATATTCACATAAATAGTTTGCGAAAGTAATCGAGAGAATAAAATTTATGTAAGCGATAATAAGGAATTCAATTGATATTCAAAACCTAAATGCATTCGTAACCTCCGAAACTATAGGGTATTTAAGTGTTATAACTGTTTAGAATACGGTAACCATCTTGTCAGAGATTTTACTAAACCGAAAGTCATTCTTACATGTCAGAAATGTAAAGAATCAGGCCACACGCAAAGACACTGTCAAACAAAAGAGGACAAAGTAGTCTTAAGGTGAACCATAGATTTGTAACAAACTTTTTAACATTTCAGAAAACAATAATTTTTCGTATTAAAGCAATAGCGAATTTAATAATCTCTATTTATTAGTGCACCAGATGACAGACATTTTATCAGCGTCTCGGCATTAAGACCTGACGCCAGAAATATTTAAACAAGAATTTAGTGAGCCTAAGCGAGTCGAATTTAACAGTACTCGTGCGGTTCCCTGTCGCGCTCGAACGGACTACCACAGTTACTGTTGAGGCACTGTGGATTTCTTCCGTAAACGATCACGCCGGCATAGACGCAAGAGGCTAGTCGTGGGGTTATAACGAAGCATACAGCCACATCACAAAATCTGAGTTAAGAAACTGAACGTGTTGCACACCACTAAGTAAACGTAGCTGTGCGATCTCTAACAGCAACATCCTGCCCGCTAGATCAGGAAACTAAGTGTATTGTTGCATAGCACGTAGTATCGTGAATGACGATTGCAAAGCAACAGATAGTCAGGAAAGTGATCATTGCTTCAGCTTTCGTTGACGTTACAGCATAGGAATCATCGATCACGGAGGCCTGCTAAGAAGGCGGAGGAAATGCCTTATAGGATCAGTCTGTCACTTTTTTGAATCTTGCTCTTTATAACATATGACGGGCTGGTTCCTATATGAAGTCACAAAGACGAACGAACGTTGGAAGCTTTCATTTTTTATCGTTATTCCGGACCAATACCTGGATTGATGATATGATGTGCTACTGGGTATATACATCTCGGTCACCTAGTCAGCATATCCGTACTTTATCCAGTCACCGTTACATTACTGGTGTTTTAATGTCCTGTCTCATAGCTTTTAGAATTCCTTTTTCCCATCTTTTAACTGGGGAATCTTCAACTGCTGCCTGATGGAAAGTTGTGCAAACTGTCCACGTTTTCTCAATATACAAAAAGTATAAATCCTTCCCAGGTCATTTCGCTCTCTTGATCTCTCGCAATCTGTAAACATCTGGTAAATGGTTGTAGTGAGACTAATACAACACTTGTGTATTAATACAAAAAATGGCAATCTCATGTAATAGAACAATAACTGAATAGCGTGCGATCATTTCTTTGAGCTAGAGACCAAAATTTACTTTCTTATTTTATTTTTTGATAGAACGTATCAAATGTAACAGCACCTTCCTCAAATTTCAAAATACCGTTTCTCTCACTTTTCTTGTCACTTTTATCGTCTGTTTAATGTTTTATCTTATGATACTCAAATTTATAATATAATTTCCTTAATGATATTACATTGATATTAACACACAACAGCTGCTAACTGTTCACTGAACAATTTTTCAATAGTTAATAGTTAGCGAGTATTCGTAGCAAGAGTAAATTTTAATTCAGTTAATTGTATGTTTGTGTAACCTTTCTTTGCTAAGGGCCAGAATTTTCGGGTGAACTCATATAATTAAAACGCACTGAAATGGTTCATCGTCTTGGTTTGGATACAGAAAATCAAGGATTTTTATGGAGGAGAGATTTCGACTGATTTCAGTGTGCCTCCTCCTGATGAAGTGGCATTCACGTTAATTGATTTCCCCTTCAAATATGCTTTTTTTTCTATGAATTTCATTGATTTGTTTAATTGGGGTATTACTGGTTTGAAGTGTTTTGGTTTTAATATTTATTAAATTCTTTTTTGCATTTACAGGAGTATTTGAAACTTATTATTTATGAATTTCAATTTTTGGTCTTTGTGGAAAATTGGTTCTAAATTTCCTACTTTGTGTCTTTACTTATATATATATACGGCAAAGCACCACATTTAATTTTGAATAGCCCTGCAAGTCTCAATTTTAATCTTAGTTTTTCTCCTTTCA
This sequence comes from Stegodyphus mimosarum, assembly GCA_000611955.2. NCBI lineage: Eukaryota > Metazoa > Arthropoda > Arachnida > Araneae > Eresidae > Stegodyphus > Stegodyphus mimosarum. The sequence goes on from KK122319.1 coordinate 686,968, forward strand.
ATCTTAAATACAGGAAAATGCTTTTAATAGATTATTCTGGAATGTATCATGTTCAGAATAAATCGATCTCATGTGATTGTTAGATATTGCTGGTGATATATGTATTTCTTAAATGGTGAAATAAAACTCAAGTTTTCTACTTATTAGCAATAAAATATTTACAACTCTAAATCTAATCTCACCAGTAGATATGAAATGGAATCATAATTTTACTGTTCTTAATCTAGAATCCATCTCATAACCTGCCCAATCTTCTCACGTTTGTTTTTGTGCCGCTTCTGTCATGTCTGTCGCTTCTGTTCTATCGCCAACTGCTGTAAGTGTTCTATAAGTGTATATAAAAAGTCTATTGCTATAAGTGTATATAAAATGTGTGTGTTTCTTATTGTGTCATTATTCAATGAAATACGCTTCAGCAAAGAGGATTTGAGATAATCATATGTATAAAGATAACAATAGAGAGTGTACTTTCTCTTTCACATAAATTAAATATTTATATAATAAATTTTGCTGCAAGTTTTATTATTTACATATTTACAGAATACATTGAAGCACTTCATGAGCATAAGCATATTGTTGCAAAGTGTCCAGCGGCTGCGTGGTGAGATACCTTTCTCGAAAAGCGGATCGAAAACAATATGTTTAGGAATGCCAGAAAGCGGCAGGCAGAGTTGCCAGATTTGGCGCAAAATCACCATTTGTGACAAAATTGGAGACAGATCATAGACGGCGCAAGAACGTTCTAAAACGCATTCTTAGCGGTTTTCTCAGGAATATTCTCGAAGGTATGTTAAAGCTATATATAAAGTCTTTACGTAGTGTCTTCATTTCAGAGATTAGCTTGAGAGCGATTAACCGAGTCGAGAGCTGTACGTTACTGCTTTGCCGTAAAGCTGTCTTTCCGGTTATAGCCTGAAGGCTGTGTTGATGACTGCTTCATCTTAATCGTAGTTTTTCGAAGAGTGTAAACATGTCTTTGGAACTGCCCTGTGTAATAGTGCGTTCTGGCGAATAGATTGTGTTTACAAATTATATGGGCGAAAATTCTTCCGACATACCAGTTGCAATATAATTACAAATTAAAAAATGTTGCACGCTATATAAATTACAGAAGAACATTACCAAATGGAATTTGAAAAGATTTATAAACCTCGAATCATTATAATTTATTTATCAACCGGCCCCACAAAGCAGTTAAAAATGACGTCAACTATCCCAAATTTTTAAATTAAACGACCCTGTCAATTTTTGCGATACTGGAGTCCAAATGTTTTGTGTTTTGTTTCTTATAATGAGAATAAGATTTTTCTAAATTTAAATGTAAAGATATAAGGATCATAAAAAATTAGATTTCATACGTTTAAAAATTTATTTTTATAAATTTAAAAATTCCAAAATATGATATTTTGCACCATTTAAAGCACTGTTGTAATTAAAAGTACATGCACACGATCAACGGCAGTGGAAAATAAAGCCTTTGGAAAATAACGCCGAAAAATAAGTGGAAATAAAGGCCGGGGAAAGACTTTTGTGTATAAGACGTATAGAGTATCATTTGTGTATAAGACGTATAGAGTTTTTAATATAAGCATAAAGTTTAGAATACGTTTGTATCACTAGATTATTCATAAGGTGGGGCTTTCGTTTCAGGTAGTATTTTTCCTATAAATAGTATAAACATGCATTCTGTGAGAAAAAAATTATGTCTCTATAGTTTTAGTTAATATAGAGAGAACAGAACTAGCCTTCTTTTATCGTAATGTAGTCTTGTTACGGAAATTAAATTTTGCGAGGAATTAGCTTCGATGGAGTAGAAGAATATGCTTATAATCAGTATATGATCTGGTCTGTATCTTACGAGTCTGTACTATTTCTAGCCCTAATTACTCTTGATATTTCGCATATCTCCGCGTAGCTCCGAAAGAATATTTTCGGAACAGGGCATTTATCTAACAATCTATTAGAGGTAGTTTCTGAGGAAAACATAAGTTAGCAATTTAAAGAAAACTTAATTTTCTTTATCCAGAAGCGCATACCTTTTAATTTGTGAATTATACTTCCACGTCTTCAAATTAAAAAACAGTATAATAAGACGAAGTTTTTTAAAATTTTTCTCCCATTGTTCTGCTTTTTTAATATAATCTCGTAGTAGGAATTTATGGATTACCTTAACTCTCTCTCTTGTATCTTATCTTCCTCAGAAAAGTATTATGTACCTTGTGAAAACATAAAATTAAATATTTAAAGAGTTTAATTTAGTTCGGTTATTATACTTCTTCTTGTGACTTTTGAGTTAAAACATAATAAAATATGCAACTGAAATCTAGATGTTTGCAAAGACGACAGATTTTAATTTTCAACGTTTTATCGAAATCTATGTATTTGTCCTGCGGTAATGAAATCATTTTCGGAAGATTTATTGAAGCTTTTATTGGTGGAAACGCAGAAGAATATTTTAATATGGTGATGAATTAAATCTAAGTGCAACTGAGTAATAAATCTTTCCACAGAATACGAATATGTGTTTTAATGAAAAATTTTAAATAGGAAAAAAAGTCATAAACGAAACAAGAAACAAATTAATTCTAAGTTTTTTTAATTTATTTTATTCGCAAAGAATGGTTTCTCTCAGATCTATCTTTTCATTTTTAGATAATTTAAGGGGGATTAGATTATATGGGAAATAGTTCTAATTCTGTAACTCGAATTGTATACTTCTTTACACTTAAAGTAGACTGGATGGTATGGGGACCACTCCTAATGTTTGACTCAAATAGTACATTTGTTAAGGCGTATAAAATAATAAATTAGATTAAATGATTTTAACAGTTGCGTTGTACTTCCCAAAAAGGCCAAAAGTCACGACTTACGTACTTAATTATACAATAGCTATTTTAAGTTTTAGAAAAATAAATATCCTCAATTAACAGAAAGTGGGTTACTCCTCCTTGAGCTCTCATCATTACAACCATAATTGAAGTTATTGAGTAAGTTGTCTGTACAGTGCAGCAGGGGGGACTGTGCTCAACATTTTTCAGTATAATCCATAGTTATGTTCTGTTGGATAATAAATAGATAGTTATGTTCTGTTGGATAATAAATAGAATCAAAGATCTTAGGTTTATTAGCAGTATGTCCCATAAATGCCGAATGCAGATCTTTGGATTTCATTAGAGGGTGTGGTAGTTAGTTTAAAAAATACTCCTCGAAATAATCTGTGGTAACTTAAATTTGATATTATATTTTAAAGGAATATTTATAAGTAGGATAACTGGAAGTTCAAAACAAAAGTCATTATTTACGTAAGAAATCACAATCCTCTTATTTATATTTTATATTCCTAATTGCATCACCAATCTTACGTCGATAATCCCATTCATAGTGTTGAAAAAAGTGGTACTAGTGTCGAAAATTATACGAAATTTGGACAGTGAGCAGTGAGAGCAACGAAAGGGTGCTCCAGTGCTGTTATGATACTTAATCATTAACATAAAAGTTTTCTGTTGCAGACACTTTTTTACAGAGAAGGTTATAGAGACATTAGGTATTTTTTGGAAGCAAGACATGTGAAAAATGAGCAGTGCCCTCGCCGTGACTCAAATCACGAACCTTCCGAATATGCGTCGAGTGTGCTTGACCATTACACCACGAAGGTGTGCTAAGATGGAGGGAGAAATACCTTTATGTATTTCCCCTTTTAAAGGGCGAGTGGAAACTAGGGGATCCAATTGCCAAATCCCGGTGGTGCAGAATCATCATCCACAATCCTTTTTGGTTTGGGCGCCAATGTAGAGACATTAGGTATTTTTGAAAGCAGGAGAGATGTGAAATGAGCAATGCCCTCGCCGGGACTCGAACCATGGACTTCTCGAATACTCGTCGAGCGTGCTGACCACTAAACCTCGAAGGCATGCTAAGAAGGCGAGAGAAATACCTTATATACTCCCCCTTTTAAAGGACGACTGGGAAATGCTGGACCCAGTCGCCAAATCCTGGTGGTGGAGAATTATGATCCGTCACTTTAGAGCCATTATGTTTATTTTGATATGGGAGACATGAAAAATGAGCAATGGCCTCCCCGGAACTCGAACCTCGGACGTCTCAAATATTCGCCGAGTGTGCCAAATGTCCACTTGTAGAGACATTAGGTTATTTGGAAGCAGAAGATGTGAAAAAATGAGCAGTGCCCTCGCCGGGACTCGAACCTCGGACCTCTGGATTACGCGCCCAGCGTGCTTACACTACGAAGGCATGTTAAGAAGGAGGGAAACGTGCTTTGTAAAGTATTAATGTAGAAGATATTCGCTGGAATGAATTTGTCATCAAAATGACAAACTGAAAATTAGAAGAAAATTTTAGAAACATGACGTCAGCAAAAAATCGCTGAGCAGAAGTCAGCTGTTGATAATCCTAAATTCTTGACCATTTCTGTAATTGTTTGTTGAAATTTTTGAAGACTTCGATATTATTGTAGTGACAATCTATTTTATGCTGGTTTGAAATTTTAATTTTAGGTAAACCAATTTTAGGATCCCTCTGTATCCCATTTGAAAGTTTAATCACCAATAATTTGCATTCGAATCATGATACCCGATATAATGTTGTCGAAAAAAGAGATATCAGTTGGAAGTGTTGTCAGTCGGAAAAAGTGTTGACTACTTCCGGAAGATGAAAGTTGCCGCTAAAGATCACTTGAACTCGCTTCATACCATCGCAGAGGAAATTGCAGACTTCAGTGTACACTGCAGAAAATAAGTGCCATTGGTTTCCTTAGCTTTATTTAACAGTTTAATTTTCTAGTTAATTTGAATGCAAATGAAGCCTTGTTTCAGTTCTAGGCTTACGGTTTCGTAAATTCTGGGATGACAGATAAGAATAGAATTCCGATAACAGCTCAGGGACATTTGCAGTTTAGTAAGTTTAGTAACATAAAGTGATCGTCCTTCCTGTGGATTTCATTTATGGAAATGAACAGCGTCGAAACAAACACTTAGAACTACAGAATTTTCATATTTGAATTTCAGATATTACCTGGTTCACCCTTTATGGAAATTATCTGACAAATAAAGACATTTATGCATGAAAAATGGAACAATATTCTGAAATAAAATATGAGTATTACTGCCAGCTAAAAACAAACTGCAGTCAAATTTCTACATGTGAGTTATCTGCACAGATTGATAGCTCAATTTTAATTGCAAATTTCATGCCTTTAGGCATTAGGTAGCATATTTTATGCATTTTAGTAAACTCCTTAGTTTCTTTTAAACTGAGGTGAATAGTATAAATTTGTTGAGGAGATGTTTAATTTTTTCTACTTATTTGATTTTATCTAAGGCTTGAAATAACATATCATAAAAATACTATTTTGCCGGGTCTAGTTATGCAGCAGATTCTAGTTAATTAGTGTAGTAAAACATTAGACTCAATCCGACCCGTTTTATCCGAATTTTGGTTAATTTTAAAGTTGTAAAAGGATGAAAAATCAACCTAACATTTTCCAAATCTAGAAATATTTATTGAAATCAACTGTGTAATAAAGATGATCTAAAAGTGACAAACTCAATTTAAAGTGCTTCTGTTATGTTTAGTTCCTTGTACGATGTAAAGGAAATATTCTAATCGCGAAAATATTCAAACAATAAAAAAAATTCAATTCATTTCGAGAAAAACTTCAATTCATTTCAACAACTCTAGAAAGCATTTGAAAGATGCTTTTGAGTAACATCTGCACGTACGGGCAGAATAAATGACTGTTTTTTGCCAAAAAGAGTTGTAAATTAGATTTAAAATGGGTTCAGAAGGAAATTTTTTTGTTATCATCCGTACATACGTCCGTGTAAATGTGTACGTATTTCGCGTAAGTCAACAACATGTAGCGATAGAACATTGAAATTTTGTATATGGGACTGCTGTAACGTGTAGTGGTGTACTTTTCGTTTTCGTTGCAATCGGCTGCACCAAGCGTATATAAATATATATATTCATATTCCATATAAATATAAATATTCCTATATAAATTCCTATATGAATATATATATTCAAATAAATATGAATATATATAATATATACATTCATATATATTTGTTACCTGGCTCGATGAGGTTAATATTTTTTTATTCTTATATGTTGGTAAATTGTGTATTTTTTGCCTTTGAAAGGGAATGAATTATGTGGTTTTTATGTCTCGGTTAAAGTTTTAATACTTTTAGCTAACCTGCATGAAATATATGTAGAATTATCAACAATTTAAAATTTTAACTGGCGAGTTAAGTCTAATGAACCGCCATTTGTTTACATTTGAAACTCAGCAGCGTAGTGAATTAAGTCAGTTTCTGCACCTTCAATGTCTTTTTGCTGAGTGGGATCAAAAGTAAACCTTCATTTCTGTTCGCCAGAAAATCTGCCTTCTTGTCCGCTGGCCGAATGGCTTGGTTTTACCTTAGAAACTCTAATTTTAATCATAAAAGTTTCTTAAACTCTTTTAATTGTATTTGGTGTTTTGGTTTTTCTGTATTCTACAATTTTTAACGAAGATGTTTTGAGTTTTTTTTTTTTTAATTTTTGCTTTGCCGCGAAGTGAGAACTGAATTAATCGAATGAGAAATATATCTGTAATGTAGTTCGAGGAAATAATTTGAAACGAAGTGCACCAAACAATTGTGTAAAATAATAGACCATATAAAGAAGTCATGTCTCCACATCAGATTTTTTTCCTAATGGGAATCCTTACATAACTTTTTAAAGCAAATTCTTGCGAAATGCCTAGCGACTGCGCAGTGAGATAGATGTCGGGGTCGAAAACAATGGGCTTAGGATTGCCTGAAAGTAGCAAAATGTTATTAATATTATCACGAAGTTTTATTCCTTAGAATTATTACCTATGTTCGATTACAAGAAATGCTGGCCGTTGTTTGGGTCAACACTAGTTTTGGGAATAAGATCTATGAAAAAAGAAGAAAAAATATTTTGGGAATCAGTATTTTTCACGAACATTTATGTAGAAATTCTCATCACATATTATATTAACGTCAGTAATTTTTTAAACTGATATTTTATTCTTAATTATGAAAAAAATGCAAGCATTCCGCTCTTCAGATTGTATGCGCCCTCAGTGTAATCAACTTCTTTAAAGTGTTATGTCTTGGTCTTTAGTAGTAAGGGAATCAAACGTTTTTAGTTTATTTTTATAGCAATTAGTTAATCAATTTTATAAGAAGCATTATAAAAGTTTACTAAGC
>KK122319.1:694244-732209 GCA_000611955.2 Stegodyphus mimosarum
ATTTCGAATTTTTACAACATTTATTAAGTTAAAAATAGCAAAACAAGCATCTTTATGTCGTAGAAAATATTTTTTGTAGTTGTAAAACTAGATCTATTACCAATGATAACAAAAATAAGGCCCAATTAATGATTTATATGAAAATAATGTATTTACACAAATTATTCAAACTCTGTTAAATGTTTTAAAAATTAGTAAGAAATAAGCTAAATAATCAATTTTAGATCTTAATGCTGTGAGGTGGAAGTAAAAACATTTAAGAAACGTTTTTTACATAGGTTGCAAACATTTAATGTGGGCAACTTTGTTTTTGCTTTTGGAAGATTGTTTGGACATACTTTAAAATTCATGGATGTCACACTTGATCAAAAATAGTTATTATTTCTTTTTCTAACACTACAGCTACCTAACACTAGTCCTGGTAAACCACAAAAAGATATAAAGACACTAGTAAATCACAAAACAATATCATTCAATGCTCTTTCAAGGTAAAACCAACCTCGAATTTTTTCTAATTTATTTTTTAACTACCCTTAACGCAAATTGAAAATAATTTTAGAAATGACAAATTTTAGAATTAAATATCTTGGTCAACGTCGATTGAACGGGAATCAAACTTTTTTTAAAATTTTTTATAAGATGTATATCATTTTTCTAAATATAATTATGAAGGCAAGAGGAAAACGTAAAATGCTAGCTTTCTAACTTTTACAAAACTGACATCTTTAAATATAAAAATGTCAAAACAAAAATCTTTGCTTCGATTAAAACACTTTTATAGTTGGAAATATCCGTCTACGACCAACCTTCAGAAAATATAGGTCTTATAAAGATTTTTGTGGAAACGATACAATTGCTTATTCCCAGTCTATTTGAACAAGCGTTTAAAATATCCTGGGAAAACAAATGTATCTATCATTCTCTTCACGACATGCATCGTGACAGTAGCAGGATTTTGCCCAAATTACCACTTCAGTTCTTTTTCAAGGTATCCTGGGAATAGCCTTTGACGTTCTCGTACCCTCTTTTGCAGCTACAAACCACCTGGGAAAAGTCAGTTTCTGCGTATCCCTCTTTACGCGCAGTTATGATTATCGAAGTTTTCTAGCCTAACTCTATTAATCTAATAGCCGCTCTTCACTAATTCCCGAACAAATTAGCATCTAAGTAACATATTACTTATTGTATCGGGAATAATCTTTTCTCATATTATTCTACCAAAGTTCTATTATTTAGGTTCTAAGGTATTTCTCCTACCTTTTTTGCATGCCTTCGGGGTGTAGTTATCAGCAAAGGTCCTTGGTTAGAGTCCCAGCGTAGGCGTTGCTAATTTTTCATCTTTCCTGCTTTCAAAAAATACCTAAAGTCTCTACAAGGAAAAATACATGCAAAGGAATATTTTACGTCTATCTCTAGCAACAATGTTATATATGAATGATTCAAAAATATTTTTAAGCCCTTACACATAAGAACTGTTTAGTAACTACCTGTACTCATGCGAAAATAATATCGTAACTACTCAGTTTATTCTCTCATTTAGACACAAGACAAACTTCATTATAACTCCTGAAATTTTATCTTGCATTAGCTTTTGTCTGCTACTTTCAAATAAGAACATCAGAAACACACTACCCACCGTACTTTCTCGTAACCATGTTACGACAGCTGCGCCGGATGATCAAGTCCCCTACACTTTCTTTCCCACTTCGTTTCCGTTTAACGCGTTTCACAAATGAAATGTGCACGAAAGAAGTTTGACTTGAACCACAATACCAAATGAAGTGGAGAAAATAAACTGCTGTGAGCAGTCACGACATGTGTTAACATTTCAGATAGAGAAGAGTCGGGAAGGCCTTGAAGTACCTAGTTTAAGGACGTATCTGCCAGATTCGGAATTGTTGTTGCTACACATACGTAAAATCATAAACAATACTGTCAAAATCTAAAATGTTAATAATGTAAATACATGTTATCTACAAATCTAAATGTTAATAATGAATCTTATTCTTGGTTTTCAGAAGTTCGTTTTCAGTAAGTCAACAGAAAATATACATTGTTAATCATAGAAATGTCCGAATCCTGTATACAAGAAAATTATATATGCAGGTCTGTAGAGTAGTTAGTAATTAGCTCCTAAGCACATTATAAACAGCCAATTAACTTAGGAGAAAATTCTAGTAATACTTAGAAAAGCAGTCTCCAAAGAGAAGTGACATTTGTACAAAACACAAATTACCTTTCTAATTCAATACAAAATCTGATGTATACACCACATGACTTCATTGTACGGAATATTAAATTATATGCATTTTGCATTTCATTTAAACTGATTGGATTGAAATAAATCTACTTCGGCCATAACGCATAAACCGCAATAGAATAAATGCACTCTTTAAAATTTATAATATTTGATTACCATAACGACACTCAGGCGGTAACTTCACTTTACAGCGTTACACGTCATTCATTTTATAACCCAGAATGCACAAAAATTAAGTATATCATCTGAAGAATTACCTAATCGTTGATAAATATTCTATTCAAATACTATAATAAATCTAAAACGATGTGTAAAAGAAATTAAACAAGCAAACAATCAAACGAAAACAGTTTTTCACAGACGATTCAGTATTTCTCATTCAATTAATTCAGATCTCAATTCGAGACAACGCAAAAATAAATAAAAACTGAAAATAGCTGTGTTAAAAATTACGAAGTAAATCTTAAAGACTTATTTCTTCGAATAAATTCCAGAATGGATTAAGCATGATTTAATTCGCAATAATAAAAGAAGGCGTTATGTTTGCTGTTAAAAAGATTAGTTTCTCTAAACTGTCAACAAATCCACTATTCTGCTAAGTTTCAAAGGTAAACAAATATGGCTGCCATGAGAAAAATGATTAGGCTTAGCCTCACTTACGCAGCTTATAAACACTTAAACAACTTTAAATTGTTGATAATTCTACAAATTTTTCATGCAGATTTACTAAAGGCATAAAAACCTTAACCGAAATATTAGAACAACATAATTCAAGCATTTTAAAGCAAAAAATGCCCATTTTACAAACATATAGACTAACTGGGCTCAAAGAGTCGAGTAACAGAGTGGATATATGTATACATATATATATACGTTTGGTGCGGCCGATGGCAACCAAAATAAGAAGTGAAAATCTATATGTTTTAGCAGTCCTATATGCAAAATTTCAATATTCTGGGGCTACTCGTTTTTGAGTTATGCGAGATGCATACATACATACGTACGTACGAACAGACGCCATAAAAAATCTCTTCAGAATCCATTTTAACTCAGATTTATAATTTTTTAGGGAATAAGAGTCCTTTATTCTGTCTTACTTACGGATGTCAAGCAAAAACATCGTTAAATTGCATTCGATAGCAGTGAAAATGGATATTTTCATATAAGGAAGTAAAAATTAATATTATAAATAGCTCTTGTTAAAAGGAAGATGTTATAGTGAATATTTGTACTAAAATTTTTTGAAGTTACTTTAAAAATTCTGTTTTAATTATTCATCATTACCTCACTGTCTTTAGCAGTCTGTTCGCACTCTTAATGCAAAGTTGCCACTTTTATTTCTGCTGTGTTTAAGATTCATCATTCTTAGTAAATACTTTTGATTGAGGAATTTTCAAATCAGCTATAAAACGTGTATAGTCATTACATTATATTAATGGAGGAACGTGAAAAGTGGGCAGTACATTCGGCAGTATTCGAACTTCTGACCTTTAGATATGCATCAAATTTGCTTCCAGTTACATCACGAAGGCATGCAGAAGGGAGAGAGAAATAGCTTATAAACTTTAATATCAAATTTTTATTAAATATATAAGAGCTGCGTCATGTTTTGCTCCAATAGAAATTAAAGCTTATGAAATTTAAATTTTCTACGAAACCTCTGAAATATTAGGACATGCGGAATAAAGCATTCCAATTTGAAATTTAAACTAATACAAAATTTTAAATTTTTATATGAATGTTTTACAGATTTCTAAAGTATTTATTTACTTTAACGAACCAGTAATTTTCAGCTTTGCTGTCACTTCTCCTTTTCCGTTTTTCTGCCAGAATGCTAAATTTAGTTCCCGCATATTATATGAGGTAGACAGAGATAGTATTTGAAGAAAGATTTTAGATTGCTCACTCAGCGCGTGTTAAGCCTGCTGAAGACCACGTTACTACATTGTCTACGCCGTTGCATTATTCTTGCCTGTAGTGCTTTTCACGCGGGTGTAGGCTTGAGCCAACTTGAGCGCTAATCTTTTCTGCTTAGCCTCTGGTTAATTCATGACTTAGTATTAATTTTAATTAAACAATTCATGATTTAGTTTTAATTTTAATTTCAGTTACACCATAAATTCTGGCTGGTTTTGTAAGCATGTAGAGACATTAGGATTTTTTGGAAGCAGGAACGATGAAAAATATGCATCGCCTTCGCCGGGGATCGAACCGCGGACCTCTGAATTACCGGCTCAGTGTGCTGACCATTACACCACGAAGGCATGCGAAGAAAGAGGGAGAAATACCTTATATACTCCCCTTTTTAAAGGGCGACTAGGGTTAACTAGGGGACCTAGTCGCCAAATCCTGGGTGTGGAGAGTCATCATCCACAACCCTTTTAGTTCGGGCGCCAGTGTAGAGACATTAGGATTTTTTGGAAGCAGGAACGATGAAAAATATGCATCGCCTTCGCCGGGGATCGAACCGCGGACCTCTGAATTACCGGCTCAGTGTGCTGACCATTACACCACGAAGGCATGCGAAGAAAGAGGGAGAAATACCTTATAAGCATAAGAAGTGCCTTCTGTTCAACTGTATTCTTAATAAAAGGGTCTCTTATACCATTCTAACAATTCTACTGTTTATCTAGACATAGTGATAATTCTCTTAAACCTGCACATTAAGTTTTGACATAGTGGATGCTACCCACGAGAGGGAGACACTTACAGGACCTCTTCTTCTTCATCGAAAAAGGGTATTCTATGCCATTCTGCAGATACATATTTCCGGTACAATTACGCCTCATTTCAAAGGATTCGAGGGAATATTGTACGAATATACCTAGAATTTCTTTATAAATTCAAAACTTGTAAAGGCATTAGGTTATTTTTGAAGGACGAGAAGAGACAAATGAGCAACGCCTTCGCCGGGATTCGAACCACGGACCTCTTGGTTATGCGTCGAGGGTGCTGACCACTGTACCACGGAGGCATGCGAAGAAGGCGAGAGAAATACCTTATAAACTTACCCAAAGCTGAAATTTTCATGAGTTTAATTTGCAGTATTCCTTTTACTTTTTTACTTCCTTGTACGAAGTATTGTAATCAAGAAAAATTTCGGGTATCATATTTCAACAAAAATATCCATTTTGACCCCTATCGATTGCAATTTAACGATGTTTCTACGTGACATCCGTACATAAGGTCAGAATAAAGGACACATTTTCCACAAAAAAATTATTAAACAGATTTAAAATGAACTCTGAAGAGAATTTTTCGTGACGTCTGTACGTACGTACGTATGTATGTATGTACCTCGCATAACTCAAAAACGAGTAGCCACAGAACGCTGAAATTTTGTATATATTATTGCTAGAGCATGTAAATGTGCAACTCCTATTTTGGTTGCAATCGGCCGCACCAAAAGCGTATAAATATATGTATATATACAGGGTGGTCGTAAAGAAACTTTGCTAACATGTGCACTTCTAACGTCCGTTCCGGTTAATCAATCCAGATGACATTGTAAGTATAGTTATTCGGAGGTATGCTCTCGAGATTCAGTGAGTGGTAACACAGGGACGCTCACGGTTACGGTTATAGTTACAAAAAATCGAAAATGTCGAACGGCAACATTTCCGGTCGCAAAATGTTCAGCGCATGCGAAAACCCTACGTAGCGTTGGAATGGTACCCATATGGCCAAAAACTGACGTGTTATACATACACAAAAAAAAATCTAATTCATCTCATATCTTAAAACTAACATCAAAGCAATGAACACAATACAAATCACAAAATTAAATCAGAATGATAAAGCTTATAACATCCCATTGATTGTATTGTGGAAATCTTAAAAGGTACTATTAAAATATATAAAAAATTTTTAATTAATTAAATTTGCTTTTTAAAATAATATTTTTTAAAATTAGGTTATCATTTTAAATTGCTTTACAAATCTTGCTATACACAGCTTCGAAACAAAGTACAGTTAATTAAACTAAACAGTTCGATATTTTGCAGCGTTTTTAAATATCTAGTTAGTATTTTTGTGTTTTAATAATTCATATAAACTTTGTTAGTAAACATACCAGAAGAGCAAAACAATTAACGCAAAATTTGGAAGCTTTATTACACCTCCAACCGGTAACATTTTTTACATGTAAAAATATCTAAAGCAAATCTATATTCTTCGCTCGTATACTTCCATTAATTTACATCTCAACTATAAATAGTATAGTGAATAAAAAAAAAGGTATGTAACAACTAAATACTCTGTAAACGTGAACATTGATCATCTGACTGCTTTCACTGGCACAGTTGTTTTCCTCTTCGTCGTTCCTAATATGAGATTTTTCGTTCGTTTCTAATATAAGATTTATGTAACCTGACGGTTGTTAATTCCGAATTTTTTAATTTAAAACATTGTTCATTAAAATATAAGTTTCAAGATGATATTTTCCATCATAAAATATTCGTTCCGAATTTTGAAAGGATATGGATTTCGAAAATAATTATTAATTGCTTCATTTATCTCCTAATTTTGATTATTAATTAAAGGCGAATCAGGAATATTATCACACATAATCATATCATCGTAGTATACACACACATATCATCGTACTATGTGATAGTACGATGATAATATGATGGCTGCAGGAAATAAGATATTGTTAATAGAAAGCAATTCTTGAAGCTAAAGAACTGTGGGGTTACTTTATGTTAATTAACCAGTTATTTTGTGTTTTGGATCTTTACTATCACCTTTTCCTTCCCTTTTCCCGCCAGCTTGCAAATTATCTCGTGTGTATTTAAGGTGAGGCATTTGGATTGTAATTCAGAGCATGTTTAGCCTCTCGAGGCCTCGTTACCAGGTTACTAGATAAAGTAAAATCTGTAGCCAAATATAATTACTTCGCATTATTATTACCGATAGTGAATCTATACGCCGGTTAAGTTTCGAGCCAACTTTGCGTTAATTTATCAGTGTAATCTTTGGCTACAAGCTTATTTAAATTCCGTTTTGCATTTCACTTAACCGTTACTTTAAGTGATCTCGCCACAAGTGGTTGGCAGATTTGTGAGCAACAAATCGGCTTTCTGTTTTTATTTAGTTTTAAATAATGGATGTTATACACCTGTTTTAGTTGTTACGTTGTAGGGTTTCCCTTATTTTGCATAGCAAATTTATTTTGATACCTTTCCTAAACCTCTCGATTTCCCCTTGCATTTTCTCGTCAGGATGTAAATTTAAAGTTAAGTGAAGTAAATATTTAAACGCGTAAATCTCTTGAGTTTATTCAGAGCGTGTTTCCGCTAGCCAGTGCACGTTTCGTGTCTATCTCGCTGTTACGTTAATAAGACTTTCAGCCATTTCGGATTATCATCACTCCTGTTAGGTTGTTGCGAGTTAACTCGTTAGGCGTAAATTAACGTGCTATTCCAGCACTATTCTATTTTAGATTCAACTTGAATTGTATTCTACACTAAGTTCTCGCCGAAAGTTGACAGTGTTTTGTTACTTTCTGTTAAACTTTCAATTAATAAAGGTTACTTTTCACCCTTCTTCTGTGCTGATAATTTATTCACGCCTGTCCAAGAATTTCCCAGGTTCATTGTAGGATCTGGAACTATTTTATGTGGAGTACTAAAGACAGATCTTACAAGTAAGCGATATTTCGATAATTCAGTGTGTCAAGAAGGGCAAGTTGTGCCTGTCGTTGGCAAGTGCCTTCCGTACTATACAGGTGACAGTACGACTTTGCTCCGTTCGAACCTTAATTTTGATAAAACGCACCCGGGTACGCGAGTCCAAAGTTCTCCCACCCCTCTTAACCTGCCAGCTATCACTCAAGAGGATTTTCGCTCGCCGCATATTTAGATTGTCCCATGCCGCATAGAATTCACACGTTTACAACCACCCATGCCTTCACCGGGATTCGAATCCGGTCTTTTCGGTACGATGTGTCTAAGTCAGCGTTACTCAGCGTTTCTAACCACTATTCCCGTTGAGCGGAATTACAACTGTAGTTTATTAAATAAGCTCTGAACAGCACGAGCATGTACACTGCGCAAAAAAAGAATGGGATAGTGCTAAATCTCCGATTCTACTGGGCCGATTGCCGAAATTCAAATAGCGTTTTGCATGTCTCCAAACCGCGATTTAGGATATCTATTAGACTGCTTTATAGCATTGTTCTAATATAGGTATTTTGACACCGAATCGGATTTTTTCTGAAACGACATGCCAATTTTTTTCTATATTTCGATTCTACGAGTCAAATTATGAATAACATTAAATTTTGCAAAATAATATTAAATTTTGTAAAATTTGGTGCCGAATTTACGAAGAAATTCAAAAATTTATCTTGATGAAATTTTCTCAGTTTTCGGATTTTTCTTCCAGTAATTTACTCGACGAAATTCTAAATTTATAGCAACCTAATTTCCTTTCCATTTTTACATTATACAAGAGCGGAAAAGGTCATCCTTCATACTTTCAAATAATTTTAATAAAGTGCGTAAATCATATTTTTCGTCATTATCACTTACAACAAATATGCCAAATCCCGCCAATATATAAATTCAAGTATATCTTAGGAAATTTTGAGTAATAAAACTCTAATTTTTTGCAGGTAGCTTAGAAATACATCTACTGCGAGACTATGGTAAACGTTTTATGGGTTATAATTCAAACGGTTTTCGAAACATTAATAAAAATTATTTAAAAATAAACATTTTAAAAGTAAATCATAAAAAATGGGCGAATTTCATTATGAGTAAACCTAAATTTCGAAACGTGAAAGAAAGAATCAAATTAGTTTAATAAAAAAATATATTAATAAATATGTACCAAATTCAATTATGATGGAGGAGCTAAAATTTTGAGAACTAATTTTTTTAAACCTGCTCTTTCGATTTTTGCAAAACGATGCAACCTGCTTTTTCGATTTTTGCTTTTCGATTTTTGCAGTTTGGCATAATTTTAGTCGTAGAATCGAAATATGGGAAAACATGGGTTTGTCATTTCAGAAAAAAAGTCCGATTTTGTGTCAAAATACCTATATTAGAACAACGCTATATATAAATCTAATACGTATCCTTAGTGGCGCTTTGAAGACATGAAAAACGCAAGTTGAATTTCGTCAATCGGCGCAGTAGAACGGGAGATGTAGAAACTGTCCCATTTTTTTTTCTTTTTCGCGCAATGTACCGATGCGTGTACATACACATAAAACAATTAACATGCTAGAGGAAGAATGAATAGCACAAATTTAACTAATAGGGATTTTCTCGTAGCTTTTAAATTCCCATTCATCAGTAAGTTTTGAAAGATAAGAAATCGTAAGTTGCTGTAATAATACTACTTTATAAGAAAAAATGGTACAATGCTGCATACTTTATCTTATATTATAATTGACATATGTTGCAGAAATAGACCTCTTCTTATATTCTTCGCGGTGCTCTCGATAAACTTTTGGTTAAGCGTTAGAAACCTTTCGTTGTTTTAATTAAATACTTAAGTGCAACTCATAGGTGGGTTTTCTGGAAGCACTTTAAATGACAACAGATATAAAGCCAAAACTGTTTGAATATGGTGAAAGATAAAGCTTCTTTTGATGACTTTCTTTTCTTTTCAAAATGGTGGGCGGCATCTCCAAAAGTACTGTCACAAAAATATAAAGCCATTTTCTTTTATGATCTGCATTCATGAAGTGTTTCCTTGAATATAAATAAGAACAGTGATGAACGTAATCGGAAGTCAACTCGTGAATACGTATTCCGATCGTTATAAAAAATTGTCAAAGTCTGTAGATTTGGGGATAAAAGCAACTCATTAACTCATCAGAACTAATTTGGAATTCTGATCTGGTCTTTTTCAAAAGTGGGAACTGTTAATGTATTTTAATTTATTCATCAACTGCATGAGAATTCCACTTAACGCTAACGTTATAAACGATTTTAACGGCGTAATTCCGATTTTTCTGACATTTGCGACATGTCGCAACTTTTTCATACTTGTTGCCATGCCACTCGGCATAATACTTTTAATTTATCTTACCAGTTAAAACATTACATTGCTTATCAGTATGGCACAGTCATTTAAAGGCAATCTTTTCGCCTTTAACAAGATTATTAATGGGCATTTGTTAATTGAATTGTGGTTACTCTGTAGTAATATTTATTAGCATTCACATATTTAGTAAAGTGAATGAAATAGGTTTTTAATGCTGTACAGTACGCATGTTTTAATGCTATATATTTTTCAGCTGGAAATAAAGCTCCAGAAACGAGCTTTAAACTGCACGGCACATATCGTCACTTCTTTTAGCTAAAAACACACCAATATTTTCTATTTTTTTTTCTTTAAGTGGGAATTCGAAATGGCAAATCTCAGGAAACTGTCAGTATTTTCTCTTGGTTCCTTATTGTTCAAAAAACGAAAGAAACGAAACGAAGGAAAACATTAAAATGTAATGTCCTGAACCTAGCTTTTCTTTGCATACCAATCTGGGATTTAGGTATTACTCTCATAAAAATATACTGGAAATGGCCCTAACTTGTAGTGTACCAATTAATCAGGGCAGTTTGCATGATCTCACTTCTGTTTGTTGTAGAAGCGGAAAGGTGTTCTGCCCTGTGCTGCTACACTCTAGAAAGTTTTCCAGTTACTTAACATTATCTCGAATATTCGTTCTTAAATATGATTTAGACCTGAATTTATGAATTGATTGTGCTCTATCACATACACACTGCAATGTAATTAGCGTTTTCATTCCCCTTGTAGTGAACACGCGTTTTCACACATTTAAGGCATAAGTTCATACTCCTATTGTTTTCGCACAACTAGAAACATATATTTAATGTAGTTTAAAGCGTCCATTAAACCTCTAGCTGCACAGGATTTTCAAAATCTTACATTCAGTAAGATCATATTTATATTATCAAAGAAACCATGAAAGCAAAATATCTTAAATTATAAACTAACATATGCCAAATAAAAAAGCAGGTCATGACACTTAGAGGGTTAATGAAAGGGGGTTTCTTATAACAATGAATGATTCGATTTTGTTCTTTGTACAGAAGTTTGTAGCTTATTTTCTTGCGTTTAACTCTGCTTTGAATACAATATTTCCTGTGGACATATGTAACTTTTTCCATGTAGCCTCATCTGGAGATTTCTACAGCATAAAGTCACTTCCCACATCAACTTCATACCCAGATCCTTTGATATTTGCTTTTGGGAAAGGATCCAATGCAGGTGAAGTTTTAAAGTTGTTTCATACTCGCATTGTTAGACAACAAAGCTCAAATTTATTCAGAAACAATTCATAAATTCACAGGTTCCTTCATTAAAAGACATCATTTTCGAAATGCATTTTCTCTTGCAGTTGATAGGATGAAATTATGTTTTCGTATTGTTTCTAGAAAGAGCGGACGAGATTCTACTATAAGAGAAAAATTTGCTGCTTCGGATATCATTCTGTAATACCTTATTAGACTCAAGAGGAATAGTCTTTAGATGTATTGCAGTTGCTTTTTTTATTTCAATTCACTAACATTGTCCACATCGATGTTGTATAGCTTACAACTTTTTCTATTGTTGTGTTTAAGATTAGTTTCTGAATATGAGGCTTCAGTCCCACATTCGATCTTAAACTTTTTCTGATACTGTTTGACATACGAGGAATTTTGCTTTTTAATCTTCCTGGTATTCAATGAAATTGACTCTGTTTCAGTTTTTATATATAGCTTTAATGTTTTTTATAATCCTGATTTTAATTCTCTTTTTTAGAATCTTGGAAGGGAAATAATTGATTGAGGAAACTGATTAATATTACTGCGCTAGATTTATATTCAGAGATTCTCAGTTTTTTCTACACTGCTGGCCACCGTGAATGCAATACCCTGAAGGAAGTATGCAAATAACATAAAATTTACAACATGCATTAGCGGAGATGAGATATGCAAATGAATTTCAGCACAGACGTACATCACGCGCGCCTGTGGCGACACTTCAAAGCGCTATTTAAGGCTTGCAGTTTTCGACGATTTCAAGTTCGGCAATTGTGTTTTTCTTGTGGTTTTTTCAAAAAAAGATCCATTTATAAGGTATATCTCCTACATTCTTAGCGTGCGTTCGTGGTGTAATGGTCAGCACACTGAGAAGGTATTTCAGAGGTCCGTGGTTCGATCCCCGGCGAAGGCATTGCATATTTTTCATGTCTCCTGCTTCCAAAAATACCTAATGTCTCTACACATTATGCCTCGTAGTAAACAGCGATCATCGTTTGATCATGTATCCGAGTTCGACAGAGGAAGGATAATGGCCTACCGAGAGTGTGGATTATCTTTCAGGGAAATCGGTAGTCGTATTAGACGAAACCAAACAACTGTAATGCGGATATGCGACCGTTGGATGCAGGAGGGTACGACGGACCGACGTGTTCGATCGCATCCACCTCAGTTCACCACTTCACGTAATGACAGGAACATTGTGCGCATCGCAGTGACGGATCGCTCAGTCACATCACGAACCATAGCACAGCGCATTCAGTCTGTAACGCATCATCCAGTGCCTGCGCTTACCATTCGACGCCGTTTACAGCAGAGTGGTCTGTCCGCAAGACGTCCATTGCTTCGTCTACCCTTGACGCAGAACCACAGACGTCTCCGCCGCCAATGGTGCGATGAAAGAAGGACTTGGACGGCAGAATGGAATGAAATTGTCTTTACTGACGAGTCACGCTTCTGTCTGCAACACCACGCTGGTCGGATTCGAGTCTGTATACACCGTGGTGAGAGGATACTGAACAGCTGCATTATGCACCGCCACACTGGTCCTGCACCGGGTATCATGGTATGGGGCGGTATTAGATATCACTCTCACGCTCCTCTAGTATGCATTGCCGGTGCTTTAAACAACCAGCGCTACATCTCCGAGGTGTTGGAGCCAGTTGTCCTTCCTTACCTGCAGGGCTTGCCCACAGCCATATTTCAACAGGATAATGCACACGTGGCACGCATTGTCCAAGGATTCTTCGTCAATCGCTTTGCATGAGAAAATAAAGCAATTTTAATTACAATTCTAAATAAATCAGAAATCCCTAACACAATCCGTTTATACCCAAGTATTAGGCGAAATATCTATATTTCTTTAAGTTCTCATAAATATTCATTCACTTTTAGAAGTGATATTTTAGAAAGGTGATCGTCACGAATGCATTTATCATACAGTGTGCTTTTACCTGTATCCTCTAGATTTTTAGAAAAAATTTGCCTCAAAGTTAAAACTTTAGTACGTAAAGATTGCATTTCCATGGTTCCGTTTTATACAGATATTAGACCTGTGTCAATAGTTTAGGAAACTGACCTTTGGAAAATAATGAAAAAGGATTTTTGCTACCTTAGTATATACAGAATTAAAGGTACTCTGAATAAGACTTTTAAAACCCAAAAACTCGTTTTTATGTCACTCGAAAAATACTTATAACAATGATAAAATGGTTCAGGTGAAAAGTTAAATATTTTATGTCAGTGATAATAGTTGCTTTTAAAATATTCAAAATGTGAATATGTGAATTGGTGAGAAACAAAAATATAAACAGCTCAAAATTGCTTCTAAACGTGGCTGTGATAGGCACAGGCGAATGATCGTCGTATATAAGAGGAGTTTGGAGCGAAGCCAAAAACTGAAAGCTAAGTGCTAAACTCTTAAAGGTTTTTTTACTTTGCAGATAAATCAAAACTATTGTTAGAGATTAAATTTTCTTTTTATGTACACGTTTCTTTGCTTATTCATGGCATTAAGTTAATACACTTGATAAGATTTCAGGACAACTGGTTTAAATCAGCTTCATTTTCAAATTTATTTTCGGTCTGTATTAAAACACTTTCCTAAATAACACGAAAATTGCCTGTTTTAATGCAAAACCTTAAATAAAAATTGCAATATCATAAATTGAATTTTTGTGGAATAAAATAAGCATTCGACTGCAATAACTGTCATGTCCATAATCTCTGCCACATTTGAAACTTTATATAATAGGAAGAGAAGAAATGAGTTGTTCATTCTTTATCCACAGTTTCTTAGAGTATATTATTTAATTACTTTTACTAGATTTTTCAGAATATGTATTGAAATCCCTTTTCCACATATAAATATCATGAAACATTTCGCATTTCATGATGTAAGTTGGGAAGTTCGTAATTGTTTGCTTTAACTTAAAACGGAGTGTTACAGAAGGCAAAATGTTATGTCATTTCAGTGCTTAAATTTTACCTTAATAAAGCTTAATTAACAAATTAAGAGTAGAGTAATTTAAGTTATTACGACTAAACTAGTAGTTTTGCAGCGGCTTGAATCTTCCCAATTATTTTCGATACATTAAGCGGATTGTATGAAATTTCACGAATAATTTTTCTCCCAAGTAATTAGTGACTTATCTTTATCAGCCCAAAAGGAAATTCTTCCTGAGGGACTATTTGTTTCCGTTTTGCGATTTTGCGTCGAATGACTCTGAATGTCCGTTTCACTTTTCAAATTGTTGCCACCAAATATTATCGCTCTGTTTTACATTTAAAGAAATTAAATAAAGAAGAATCCTCGCAAATGCATGTATGTTTCTCGCATTGGGATAAAACAATGGTACCTAGAGCCATCAAATTTTGAATATTGAATGTTTCCACCCAAATATGGACACCTGGAAGCCCAAATTTGAAATTTGGATTATTATTGATTTCATAGTTTGTAAAACGTTAAGGAATTTTTTATTAACAAACTCAAGAATTTCAAAAAAAGCAATGGCAACGTTATGCAGAAAATTCATTCTTTTCTCCAGCGGCGAGAGTGCGTATCGGAAATTCTAAATATATGCTCATTTTAAAATTATTTTGCGATATTTCTCTTGAACTGAATTTTATAGTTTCAGTGTGAAGAACGTGATATTTAATAAATAAAGGTAACACACAAATGTCGAAAAACCGCCCCTTTGGACGTAATTTAAATCTGAAATCAAACCTTTCAAGTTTTCTTTTTTTTAGTTCTTTAATTTTTTATACCTTAAGAAGCAAGGCGTCACAACTGGTTCAAAGAAGTGCTTATTCGTTCGAAGCATTTAGAAATGCACGCACGTTATTCAGGGGAAAAAAAAGACAACAATAACCGTAATATTCTACATAAAACTGCTATGCGTTTTCAAGACAGGGATTCAAAAAGAAAATTTTCAACAAACTGAATTCGTGCTCTGTACTTGCAGCTTCACTTTGAAAAACAGCACAAAAGAGTGAAATGCCGAGCATTACGAGAAGTCTTAGCAAAATTCAACTATGAGATTATGTCTCTTCAAAGTGTAATCTTTCCTCTTTTTATAGAGAAATTAACGCTTTTTTCGTGTACAAAATTGTATTGATTTTGTCAGTCAGCTGTAAATTTCTTAAAAATTTATAGTATGTTACTATGTTCTATCCTGGTCAATTTATATTTCTGCGAACTTCGTCGTTGATGTGTCGGGGAGGATTTGCTTGTTTTCAGCCGTACTTTTACGTTCGAAAATGAAAATCAGCTTAAGTATAACTTTGTTTCGTACAAAGAAGGTTAAGATAATTTTGTATCTACGAATGCTCCATGGGATTTCTGGAAATGCTGCAAAGTCTCTTTTCTAAGGTACACAATACTGTTTTCCATTATTTGACAATAGCTACAAAGACTGTATGTCGACGTACCTTTGTTTACGTCGACAACCTTCTATAAGCAGACTAAGAATGTAATATTTAAATGTACTGACTGAGCGGATGTAGAATGCTGACTATTATCCACATATGTATTAGAACAAGTTCTAGAAAGTTATTTTTCCTATTTAGTTCCAGAATTTATAAAATGGAAATGGTTTTAGAACAAAGAATTAATTTGTATTACTTGCGTTATATAACACGTTTTGTACCATTGTATATTACTGTTGTAAATGTCAATAAATATAATACCTTCAACAAACATTGTGCATACATGACAACACATTATACAATATATTGTAACATGGTATAAGGTATATCTCCCACATTCTTAGCGTGCCTTCGTGGTGTAATGGTCAGCACACTGAGCCGGTATTTCAGAGGTCCGTGGTTCGATCCCCCGGCGAAGGCATTGCATATTTTTCATCTCATCTGATTCCATAAATAACCTAATGTCTCTACACTGGCGCCTGAACTAAAAGGGTTGTGGATGATGACTCTCCACACCCAGGATTTGGCGACTAAGTCCCCTAAAACCCTAGTCACCCTATAAAAAGGGGAGGATATAAGGTATATCTCCCACATTCTTAGCGTGCCTTCGTGGTGTAATGGTCAGCACACTGAGCCGGTATTTCAGAGGTCCGTGGTTCGATCCCCGGCGAAGGCATTGCATATTTTTCATCTCATCTGATTCCATAAATAACCTAATGTCTCTGCAATGGAACGTACAAATTTCAGAGTATACATAGCATAATAACATACTGTAGCATTGTGCCAAATAAGCAGAACTCAGTTTGGGATTGTCTAATATAAGTACAGTTATTTATGAATTAACTGAGTAATTTAAGTTAAATATGAAACATTTATTAAGTAAAAACAAAATGGAGTTACAAACGTTGTTTCATATTAATCAGGTGCCAGGACTAAAATTTAATACAGAAGAAATCTACTAAAAAAATACCTTTTTACTTCTTACACAAATAGAATAAACTACTGGAGAGTAGGCCTATTTCTCAATTTAAAACACATACCAAATTATTACAGTATACTACCTTTTCTATAAAACACATCATATTAATATCTAGTGTGAACTATAGAGACCATTTCCAACGGGGACACAATAAAGAATTTGGACAATCATAATTTCAGCACAATCCATTCAAGTAATTAGAAGGAACATACATGATAAATACTATAGTAAAATATTAAATTAGATAACACTAGAATCATTTGGTGTTACAAATGTTCCATCCATTTCTTTCCATTAACAAATATAAATGTGTACATTTTGCTGAATTTTTTGCTCCTGGTGAAGGGGGACACGTTTTGCCCTCGAAATTGATTGGGATTTTACAAAATCTACGCCGAATACGAGGTTGTCGATTTTCCTGTTTTATTTTCCACGTCGGCGTGTTTCTCTTGCGTCTTGAAATATAAATTTACTGGATGGTAGATATAGTAAAAGTTTATATGTAAACCTGGAGGCAAGAACGTCGAAATTGAGAAGATTTTAAATACTCCAAACCAAGAGTTTCTTCTGGTTTGCAGAGGAATGAATTGGAACGGGCATAATCGAACATGATGCTATTTGTTCTGGAGTCAATAAAGTATCTAAAAAATAAAAAGAAGAAAAGGCTAACTAGTACGAAGAACTAGTTCGGGACGACAGTCGCTTGTGTTCTCTTGTCCTCGAATCGTCAAGTGGACCAAGAACCCAAGAACCGTTATCGTTGTCATGGTTTTCGGTTAGCATTTTTCAACTGGCCCAAAGCACGTGAGCTTCTAACGAGGTAGTTACTTCGAATTTCCCACGACCAAAGAATTTACAGATTTTTTGACCGTGACAAATTCTTTTCCTGTGAGCTCTTCTCACGACGACAATTCTCGTAGTTTGCGAGGAAATGAATATGAGGGACGCTAAGCACCAACAACTTTCGATGCGCCTCTTGGCAGAAACGTAGACACCCGAGTGTATTGGTGCAACACCAGGGTGCCTGCGTCATAGATCCTACCCCTGATTGAACAAATACATACTTCGAATCATACACTGAAATAACTTAGCATAATATTAACTTTTTTTTATTTTATTTTTTTAACTTCTTTTAGACATATATGTACTATAACTATTATCACAACTTAACGTAACGTCTGAATGAATAAATTAGATATTAAGACCAAAATGGTGTGAGTAAACACATATCAAGAAATTTATAGATCGTGGCAAAAGTTACGCATAAGACTCTGAAAGCAAACTGGGAAAGAAGGACCTGATGGGAACAAGGCATGATACAAGAAATTACACTAAGTACAAGGTGAAAGTGCACTAAGTATATTTTTACAATATTAGGTCATATAATTACTTAAGATAGTCAACGATCTTTTACTATTGCATGGGTCTTTAACATCATAGTCATATACCCTTATTACAGGGTTGTCAATGGTATTCAAGTTTTCATAAAATTTCCGGGCAAGCCGGCAATAAAAGTATTTTAATTCTTCAACCCCTAATTCTGTATGTAGTTTGTGATTTCTGATGTACCACGGTGCATTTGAAATCTGTCTGAGCACCAGATTCTGAGCCTCCTGTAACTTTTTTCGATAGGATTTGCATGAATATGCCCATACAGGGCAGGCTTAATACAATATGGGACGCAAGACGGTCTTATAAATAAATAACTTGTTATCTGTAGAAAGTACACTGTTTCGAGCAATTAAGGGGGGGAGTGTAATTTTACGAACTCGAAATTTTCTTAATATAGCTAATGTGTGGGTTCCATGACAGAGTTTTATTGAGGATCACCCCTGAATATAGGACTTGCTTGGCCCATGGGATATTGTTTTCATAAAATTGCAAATATCGATTGAACTTATATTTGGTAGTAAACATAATTGCCTGTGTCTTAGCAACGTTTACCTTAATATTCCATTTTACCAGCCAAGTCTCTAATGTGTTAATGTAATCTTGTAAACGCTGTATTGAAGGGCTAACAAATGCACTTTAAGTGAGGATCGCAGTGTCGTCAGCATACATTGCGAGTGTAGTGTTGGGTGTAACTGGGATGTATTTGACGTATATATTAAATAATGTAGGCCCTAAAAGGGACCTCTGTGGGACCCCAGCAAGGATAGGTCTTTGCGTGGAAAGTGTATTTGAGACCTGAACGACAAAGTGTCTACCGGTTAGGTAGGATTTAATTATGTTAGTGATGTAATCTGGAACGCCCAGATTGTGTAGGTTGTATATGAGTGCATCCAGGCACACACGATCGAAATCCTTGGCAATATCCAGGAAAAGTGCCCCAGTAACTTTCTTGTTCTGAAGTCCCTCGCTGAGGAATTCCACAACTCTATATAACTGATTTACGGTAGAGTGCTTACGTCTGAATCCAAATTGATATGGGATGATAATTCCGTGTGAATCCACATGTTGATTTATTCTCGAGAATAGGACTGCTTCGACTATTTTCCTCAATGAAGACAGGAGACTTATGCATCTATAGGATTCTGACAGATTTACAGCTTTTTGTGGCTTTGGAATAGGCATGATCTTGGCTAGTTTTCAGCATTCAGAAAATTGCTGCCACTTTAGGACCAAATTAATAATCTTTGTAAAGTACATCACAATTTTCACTGGGAACTTTTTGATCATCCGATTAGTAATCTGGTCATACCCTGGGCTCTTATTGTTCTTTAATTTCTTGGTGTAATCATGGACTTCCGACTGCACGACTGAAATCGTGTAGTCAGTGCTTGAGTTTGGTGTGTAATTGTTATGGAAATCAGCAATTAACTGTTCTGTACTGGTGTTGTGAATGTTATTTGTGCGATACTGAGATTCCAGATGCTGTGCTAAAAGTTCTGTGCTCTCAGCTTCAGTGATGTGGATCCTGTGAGGGCCTTTAGAGGCGGAATGGAATTGTGGGATTTTTTGTATCTCTTGATTGCTTTCCAAATAAAGTTTTCCTCCGTGGAGAGGGACTCGAGGTAGTTGGTCCAGCGAGTTTGTGCATAATAAATAGTATGAGACTTGACTGCATCACAGAGCCTATTAAACAAGTTTTGTCTGCACGGGATCTAGTTCTTTGAAACTGCCTCCTGGCAGCATTTCGTCTTTTAATAAGTTGAGCTAACTCCTTCCATCTTACCGGTTTTGATGGCTTAACTTCCTCTTTAGCAGAGTCATGAGCATTTTGAATCTTACGAGTGAACTCCTCGATCAAACTATCTATGTCATTCCTGGTGTGTTTTGTTGGAAGGGTATACTGAATGTTGTTGAGAGCTTTGGCAAATATCTGCCAGTCTGTTTTAAAGGATGTTTTGTCTGCTATAGTATAGCTGCTGATATCAAGAATCAATCTAACCGGATAATAACCGGTACTCAATTCTTCTTGGTATATAAATCAGCCAACTCTACCAAAACCGTGCAATTAGCGCTTTATTACACTAAATTAGCTCATACTATACACCATCATAATTCAACTGTCTAGTTTATAAACATGATTATCATCACTACAATTTCTTTAGAGTTTTTTTTTTTTTTTGGAATTTAAGTCTCTGATCTACAATTGTGCTATTTTCTTAATCCTCAGTTTCTATCGAATCTGCTGGAGTATTTTTCCGCTTTAAATTTTAAATGCTCATTACACATGAAGATCAAGAATAAGAAAAACCAACTTTAAATAATATCACTATAATAAATACTGCAAGGGTGTAAAATTGGGTGACAGACCAGATAAAACAACATTTAGTCAGTTAAACCAGTGTGTTCTAATATAACAGTAAATACCCCAAGATAATACTCCAACAGTATAGTACAACAAGCGTTGTTACAAGCATAAACCCGTTCATGTTTTAAATTAATTTATTGGATCCAGTGTTCTAAATTATAAGTGAAAAGATACAAGTTAAGTTAAATTAAATTTTCATTTATTAGAGGTTAACAAAACTAGCAACAATATAACAATATATGGTGGTGGTGGTACAAGAGTCGAAGTGAGAAAGCATTTAAAACATACCGAGCGGGGTACCCCTTGTGAAAATCACAATTTCTTATCCATTGTCTTGTAGTCGACCATTACATAGTAACCTTTACCGAGGGCGGGCGTATACATTATTTCAGCCATTAAAGAATCTAGAGATAAAAAGAAAAAAAAAAAGTTAGTAGTCCAGTATTTTAGAGCCATCCGCCCCTTTTCTCTCTCGGCTGCCTCCTTCCTGCGACGACGACCATCGGTGGTTCTCTCTCAGTAATTTTAGCCATCGTTCCACACTTCCGCAGACAGAGTACTCGAGACCGAGCAACTGCTTTCCCCATCTGGCGAAAAACTTCAGAAAAAATCCCCCTCTCGTAGATCGCTGCAGGCTCTTTTTCTTCTCCTCGCCAGCCCCTCGTTTGGTGATCCGAAACGGTCCAATACCCGCCAGGTGCACGGCAGCCCTAGAAGCGAAATCTAAGCAGAAAGGTGAAGGCAAGGGGGTTGGTAAGACGGAAGTTGGCGGATAATTGCTCTTTTTCACAGGTTACAAGCGACCCACCAGGGTCAGCAACCTGCCATAGCAGAAGCTAGCCTCGCTCAGGGTCCCATTTTAACATGGTGAACGCCTGTCAGAATGCGAATCACTCATGCCCCTCAACCTTGGCGTGGCGTAGCTGCATACAAAACAAGCTAATTCAACAGGGTGCAGATTCGCACTTAGTGAAAGATATTTTTCAGACCACTGTCCGGCAGAGATAATCTTCAGGGAAATTCCTTTTTACAAACAAGTCAAAACAAGTCAACAAATCTTCGATTCCCAAACGCAACGTAAAAGTTTTTTAGAAAAGAATTAAGGATTTGTTTTAAAATGCTAAATTAATAAAAAACCGAAGAAAATTTCTTCAATTGAAACATAATAAATACATAGAAAAAAATTTATGTTTTCTACAACACGGAAAACGACTTTACCACCAGAGTCAGAAAATATGGATTCAAGCTTTACAAGAACAGTGCTTTACTGTGACAAACTGTAACAGCAAATGGATCATTAGGAAAACAAGCAGCTGGTTATTATTAAAGACTTCCTCTTTCGGAGTAACTTAAAGAAACTCATTTTGAGAGCCAGGGTGGAAGCGATCGGCGATGAGATTGTCCTGAAGGCAAATGGGTCTCTATCCACTAATGCCTTTATGATGCCGACTTGTTTACGGGTGTTCGCTGGTCTTTTGTTAGAAGAGACGAAGCAGTGGAGTTGAATGGACATGTAGCCAGAGAAAAGGCTGGCGGAAAGCTCGCTCTGTCCCTTCTGTAAGATATAGCTATGTAACGATTTACGCTATTTATCCTGTATTTAACCACGAATGAATTTGTTGTTAAGTTTTAAATAAATTTAAAAAGACAAAAAGCTCGGAAACGTTACAGTACGTTAACAAAACCAATTAAACTTTAAACACTAACTTGTGTAAGGCAAATAACTTTAAAAAATTTTTAAAAAAGGACCTTAAGGATCGACCTAACCAGAAGTTAAACACAAAACAAAACTAGTTAAGATTAAGCGTTAACTTAACAAAAAAATTAAATGGTTAACCAAACTACCTTAAGGAAAAAGAGAAAAAATATTTACTCAAGCAACTTAAATTCAGAGTTAACCAAAACTGCCAAAATTAAATGACAACAATTACTTTTCAACAAGTCAAAAAAATTAAGATCAACTAAAAATAAAAAAAAACAAATTTATAACTTTTAAGTCTGATAACAGAATTAAGATAAATCATTACAATTAAGATATTTTAATTCCGTAACTGAAGTATAGCTAAGTATGTATCACATAACAAATCTATTCGTGAAAGCTTTTGTAAAAGCAATTTGCTTATGTGAGCTTTAGTAGTTTTGTTATCTCATTGTACTATATAATTATCATTTCGTAACTTTTTAATAACCTCATATGGCCCCCTGTATTTTGGATGTAACACCCTTCTATCAGTAAATTCTTGCATAAAAACTTTATCCCCTGATTTCAATTCTGGATTTTCTCTTCCTTTCAAATATTTTTTTGCATAATTAAAGTATTCATCCTCATTCCATTTTACTTGTTCCGTATTTCTAATTAATTGTTCCTTTAATCCTTTGGAATATTCCTGGAAATCTTTTGCTAGTTTAAGAGAATCGTTGTTATTTATGGGAGTATTTAATGTTCTACCAAAAAACTGTTCTGCTGATGAAAATTGAGTTACAGAATGTTTAGCATCATTATAATACAGCTTAAATATCAGTATGTTTTGTGGCCGTTCAAATATTTTGTTTGAAATTGCTGCAATAGATTCCTTCGTCACCCTGTGTACTCTTTCAATCAACCCATTTGACTGTGGATAATACATCGAACTTTTTCTATGCTCTATTTTAACTGATTTTAAAAATTGATTGAATTCTGTGGAGCGAAAATATGATCCGTTGTCTGATAACAAAATTTTAGGAATGCCAAATCTGGCCAAATAAACATTTAAAGATTTTATAATTGACTGAGAAGTGCAGTTGTTTAATAGGATTGTTTCCAAATATCTGGAATAATGATCAATGATAGTGAGTACACAAAACTTATTATCTACGGATCTTAATAGTTTGCCAACTATGTTTATAGCTATCATCTCTCCGCGTGCAAGATCTTTCTTAGTAATTAGATGTGGCGTAGTGTTGTGTGGTCTAGATTTACCTTATAAGCAGTCTGAACAATTTTCTAGAAAACTTTTGGTATCACTGTACATATCTCTCCAACAGTATTTTGCTTACACAAACTCATATGTCTTTTGAAGACCAAAATGAGGCGCATGAACTGTTTGTAAGACATCTTTGATTAGTGCCTTAGGCATTAGGATTTTATTTTGAACACTTCTGTTTTTCTTTCTAGCATCTGTGGCTTTTAATTTTATGATTAATACATCTGTATGACTATCAATAAAATATTGTTCTACGGTATCTTTGTGGTTATCCGGCAATTTTTTTATATTTGTTCTTATGTATGGATTATTTTGCTGTTTACTGATTATGTTTTGAATGACAAATTATCATTAGTGTTAACTATATTCACAT
This sequence comes from Stegodyphus mimosarum, assembly GCA_000611955.2. Lineage (NCBI taxonomy): Eukaryota > Metazoa > Arthropoda > Arachnida > Araneae > Eresidae > Stegodyphus > Stegodyphus mimosarum. The sequence continues at coordinate 718,280 of KK122319.1, forward strand.
TGTTTACTACTACATTATCAGAAACTCTTAATAAGTAATCTTCTAGGTTTTCAAAACTAGGAATATGCTCCATAGTGTACTGAAATTCTTCTAGATATAACAACCAGCAGCTACAATATCTGGCTGCTTGTGAAGATTGATATGGAACATTAGAGGTTTAGCATCAATTAGTATAAAAAAAGTTTTTTTTCCATATAGATATTCGTGAAATTGTTTTACTAATCTGTCAATTGCATAAAGTTCTCTCCTAATTGAAAGATATCTAGCTTCAGCAGATGTAAACATTTTTGAGTAAATTTCTACTGGAAAAAGCTTATCATTCTTTTTTTTTGCATTAATATGCCACAAATGGCTGCTCTTGAAACATCAATTACTAAATATAAAGGTTTATCCTTTTCTATACTTTTTCTAGAATTAATTCTTGTATTTTATCTAAAGCATTTTGGCACCTCTCATTCCACACGAATGGAATATTCTTTCTTGTTAAGTTCACTATTCGCTTTACAATTTCCGCATAATTAAAAATTAGGTGGCGAAAATAATTTACCATACCTATGAATATCTGGACATCTTTACCATTTCTTGGCCAAGGAAATTTAACTACGTTTTCAATATTCTCCTCTGAAGGAGCAAAACCGTTTTTATTATCACAAAAACCTAAATAAGTGATCTCTTGTTTATATAATTGTAATTTGGCTGGGTCTAAATCTAAGTTATTTTTTTTAATTTGTCAAACACCTTTTGTAAAATAGTTACTAGCTCATTTATACTGTTAACTGCTATAATTAGGTCATCTAAAAGTATTGTACATTCTGACCCGGCAATTCACCTAAACGTTTTGATATTAGAGCACGGAAATAAGCAGATGATTTTTTTGCTCCAATAGATAACCGAGTTGGCTGAACCCTGTTCGGGCGTCACTTGTAGATTTATTAGGTATTTGTTTAAAGCAGGAGGGATTAAAAAACGAGCAACGCCTTTGCCGGGAATCGAACCGCGAACCTCTCGGTACGCTTCGAGCGTGCTGACCGCTACACCACGAAGGCATGCGAAGAAGGCGGGAGAAATACTTTATAAAAAAATATTAAAATCATAATATTAAAAAAGTGCAATCTGATCTTAATATCCAAACTTCCATTTAACTCCAGAAAAAGTTTCTGAATAAGTAGTTATAATAGAACTTGCCATTTTAAAGTTAGTCAATCAGAAAATTAAAGCTATTGAACCAATAATATTACTTGGAATGAGTTGTCCAAAATGCAAAGTTACATAAATGGTAAGCAAATGATCTCCTGTGATATTATTTCACCGTATATTAATCACTTATTTTATATCGAAAAGACCTAATGACTGAAAGCGTAATTAATGCATTTAAATTCACTGAACCGTTTTTATACGAGGCTTCTACTACGTACTTCTCGATAAATACTTATCGTTTTATCGCTATGTTTATCATTTTGTCAGGCCACGAAATTCATTAACTGAAAATAATTAATACCTCAAAATTAAATTTAATTGGGAAAGAAATTAATAAGTTGACGGTTTGAGAAAAAGAAATTAATTAATGAAGGAAAAACAACAAATAATGTATTGACGTAAGTCGAATCGTTTGAAAACGACAAGCCGTTTTTGCTTTAGTTTTAACGCATGGTTCAAAATATTATTCCTACCCAAAATGTAATTTAAGAAATAGTTTTAAATTTCTCAAAAACTAGCATTTCCATTAGTAAAATAAAATATCAAACATTCCGTTCAATGAATTTTTGAAACACGTCTTTGAAGAAATTCAGCAAATTCATTCCCATAGCACGAGGTTCAATAATTTAAAAATCAAAACATCAAAATCAGAGTTTTTGTTTTCGAAGCAATTTAAAAGCATGTACCCTTTAGAATGGCTCACATTTGTTTTCGGGCGCTTGTGGTTTTCAGCTTTATTTGAAAATATCAGTTACTAAACATTAGCAAAATGACTTTATTTTTCTTTCACATACACTATCGATCATCTAGTTTAAAACCAGCTTGTTTTCAGGAAATGTAATTCGAAACACTTTTGGTAAGAAAAAGAAATTAATTCTAAAATTCTGAAAAGAAACTCACGTAAGTACTAAGATACTTTAAACAGTTTATATTTAATAAGAACATGAAAATAATGGCACATTCAATATTTCATTAGATAGACTTTTCCATTTTCACTATGATTAGACGTTTCAAGCGCTTTAGCATGAATTCAATTATTTTTTTTCGTGTAGGATTATTCCATTAATTGCAATCCATTGTAATAATTGCTTTCAGTAGAACTTTCGAAGATGTATTATGTTTTCTTATCCTTTTTCCAGTTCGTTCTAGACGTGTGCCATAGGATTTACCTCTCAAGAATATACAGAAGTTCTGATAACTTCAGCACAATTGTTTAAGCAAAATTGTACAAAAGCATAAGCGAAAATTAAGGTTTTATTTTTCGGCCTGTTATTCTGTTGGAACTTGAATGTATTTTGCGTTCCAAGTTTTCTTGCAGACACTTTCATGTGTTCATTAAGAATATTTAGGTAATTATTTTAATCCATACTATTTTCGATAAATATTAAGTTTCTTAAACTTTAAACAAGAGGTTGTTTTTCAAATTTCATTTTTAATTCCTATTTTGCAACATATTGATTCGTCTATTGGACTCAAATATATTAAATGTTGACTTTGCTGGAGATATAACATTGCTTCATTGTGACAAAACATTCCTTACTATAGATTTCTAGGACGCCACCCTATTTTCTTTGTTTTCTCATTAACGAAGAATTCCCTTCTTACTTATCGTTTATGCGAACCCGTTTCCCTTCGAAAATCATCCACGAAGGCATCCCTCCATTTAGGCAGATAGCCCTCGAGTGCTTTAACATAACTGAATGAACCAAACTAAACCAAACTTTCTTAGTGAACGCCCATGATACCCATGTGCCCTCAGTGAAACTTCTTAAAAGTTTCAAAGTAAACTTTTAATGCAAACTATTTACTTTACTAATTTACAATACTAATTTATTCAGTAATCTTTGATTTTTCATCGAATAAATCTGCGAATTTTTGGCTTAGCTTGGAATACGTTCCAGTATACAGTGTATTTTTAAACCGTTCCATGCAGTTTCCATCATAAATTTTTACATTTCTATCGGAACTGGTTGTTATTTTGTAAGTTCTTGCCATGATCGTTTCAGATATGCAGCTGTTAATATATTTTACTGAACAAACCTTTCACATGCAGACGATATTTCTAGTAAATTCACAGACTAGAAACACTAGAACTCACTAGTTCACATGCAGATGATATTTCTACCGTCTGCACGTGAAAAGTTATGCTTGTTTTAGTATTTTCCTTTACTACGAAAATTTATATCAAGAAATATTGTACCAGCAAACTTACACAACATAATGGAGTGTCCAAATTACTATGCGAGTTACTCACTACCACTTTTTAAACAAACTACACTCTCACTAAAAAATAAGCAACAAAGGCAAAACGCAGAATAGAACAAAAAAATATTTAATGGATATGCGTGAAATTGATCCAAAAGGTTGGTGTCGCATTACTTAATCACACAGCAAGCAATAAAGAAAAAACATATAAAACACATGCATTACGTTCATCATATCGTGAAAGACCAAATGGGTCGGAAGAATGTGCAATGGAAACATTGATCTAATATTGGGTATAATACTCTATATACACTCATGGTCCATAAATTAAGAATAATGCAAAATTAGGCAAAGGAAGAGTTAGAAGCAAAACAAATTTGACTTATTTGTAAAGCTTATTTATTAAACAAAAGGTAAAGAGCAAAAAAAGATGCTATATGTTTGATATTATTAAAAAATTAGCGATTTTTTCTCCCTAGATCAAATTACAAAAGAAACCTATTTACAAAAAACCAATATTACATGGTTATGATTGTTAATACAGTGTATGTCTCCCAGACGATGCAATACGGTCCGTACAATGCCTAGGCATGCTGAGTATCAAATTATCGATCTGATCTTGGGGGATATTACACCACTCAAAGAGCAATGCTCTCCGAAGTTCCGGTAGACATGTAGGAGGAGGTTCACGGGATGCAACTCGTCGGCCAAGTATGTCCCATACCTGCTCTACTGGATTCAAGTCCGTTGAGAATGCTGGCCAGTCCATACGGGTGATATCCTCCTATTGAAGGCTTTCGCTGACGATGTTTGCACGGTGAGGACGGGCGTTGTCATCCATAAACACAAATTGTGCGCCCGTGGCGCCCCGAAACAAACGTACCTGTTGTTCCAAAATGACGTCCCGATAGATTTGGCTTGTCATGGTTTCAATTTGAACATGAAGGTCAGTTCTGGAACCCAGAATAATTCCACCCCAAACGAGCACTCCTGCACCACCGTAACGCTTATTCAACGATGTTTTCTTGGTGGCAACCGGTACCTGGAGCTCTCCATATGAAAGTCCGGCGAGAATCAGACTGAAAGCTAAACCTGGACTCGTCGGAAAACATCAGACAAGCTCACTGTTGCGGTGTCCACAATGCATGCTCTCTACTCCAGGCTAACCGAAGGCGATAGTGAGTTGTAGTAAGTGGAACGCATCTGACAGGTCTACGAGCATATAGACCAATCTGATCTAAGCGTCTATACACGGTCTGCCTTGAAATTGTCGTACCAGTGGCTGAAGAGAGCTGACGAGACAGGTCTGAGGCTGTGCTCCGCCTGTTTCTTTTGGCAGTAACTGCCAAATAGCGGTCCTCATTCGGCGTTGTAACTCTGGGGCGACCTGTGCTGTAACGTCTACTCACATTACCATCATCTTGGAATTGTTGCCAAAGCCTGGAGATGACACTCTGGACAATTTCAAGTTCGTCTGATACTTCCAGTTGGGTACGTCCACATTCCAGACGGCCGATAATTCTACCACGTAACCTTTGTATCATAACTATTCGGTTATTGCACTGAAATGCTTATAAAGCGCCTGCGAAAATTTTTCTTCTTTGCCTGTATTCCTTATATATCACTCTCTTACACTCTCGTCATTGTGACGTACCATCGGTGTCATCTGGTTACTTCCTGAAATTTGCATATGATTCTTGAAGATGTGTGTAGTGATTTTACAGGTGATATATTTATTTTAGAGTTCGATTTCCGCGTGACTCCGAACTATCCTTAATTTATGGACATGAGTGTAAAATATCTCTTTGACAACTATGAGGCAAGTTGTCAATAGCGTCGTAATTGCATGTTGTGGCAGCAGCGCGCATTCGTATAGTAAGGATGTCCGAATTAATGGGGAGTGCCGGGCGATATACTGCGGTCTTCTATCCGTCTTCGCAATATGTCGCACGCATGCTGAACGAGATTCAGGTTCGGTGATCTAGTAGGCGGCGGCAAATGTTGAATGGTTTTACCCTCCAGATAACTCTAAACCACTCTAGCTATATGCGGGTGGGCTTTATCATCCGCAAATATCGAGTCGGTACCCGTTGCAGCGATGAAAGACGCACAGGAAGGTGTAGAATTGAGTCTAGATATCGGATGGTTGGGACGGAACCATCGGAAATCCCTTACAGATCGGCGGCGCCATTCGTTATGATCCCAACCGATATAAATAAGCCTCATCCTCTGTAATGGTCTCTTGTTTGTAATGTCTCGATAATAATCTTTCTCTGTAATGTCTCGATGTTTACACCTGAAAGCGTGTCCCTAGCTCTCGCCATATCATTGCCCTTCGGGTATCTTTCTTTATGTTAAACTGAGATTCATCCGTAAAGAGTACGTGGCCCCACTGCTATGGTGTCCAACTACATGTTCACGAGCCCACTTTAACCGCGCTTTGACATGCAATAAGGAAAAAGGAACATAAACCACAGGACGTCGGCGTACAGTCCAACGTGGTACAATAACAACGAATTGCCTTGCACCAGCTTGAAACATCCTGATAGCCCTTCAACACATATCTTTGTGCAAACGGTGTCTACGGAGCCACCGTGTTTATAATAATGCAAATTCAGTTGAATGAACTTGTATAAAACTATTAGTGATATTTATCAGCATGTGTCCAGAATTATAAGCAACCAAAATTATGTTTCAGATGTAGTTATTATAACGTATAAAATCACATTTTAAAATGAGAATATAAAATACACTGTCTTCTTCCAACATCTTTAATTAAATAAAGCTAAAACAGGTTAAAAATTAAAGGTTATACTTACGGTAAAGCCTCCAGTAAACATTTAAATAATAAAAATTAATCTCCATGCAGTTTCGACTTTCTTGGAAGTTACCAAGTAATAGTTCTGCAACGGTTACTAGAGTCATTTAGTTATGATGAAAAGCGTTCACGACAATATTTTACGGTACTTATAATTTCGGGAGATGCCCTTTTGAAATTTCAACATTTTGAAGCATCCGTTTGTGTAGAGATCGCTTCGAATATAACGTAGTTGAGTTAAATGTAAATAAATATAGAGTAGTTTTAAATTCTGAACGTATGAGGTTTCATTAAATTATGTTTCAATCTAGCACAACCATGTGCTGCCAGTAATTTATCTTTTACATTCGAATGTGTAGCCAGTGACAGTGCAATGTGTTGCCACAGATCACTATATGAAGCTTTTTAAAAACAATAAACGCAGTTTCGGCAATATTTCTTTTTACTTCTGAATTTGATTGCCTTAAATTAAAATGCATTTGATAAGTGATATACCTAATTAATATTTTTTCTAGATGTATAGAGTCATTGAGTTTGAACAATTGATTAAATTAGCTTAATCAAAAAGCAATATTTGTTATTAAAATCCTTAAATATTTCTATGAAATTATATTAGCTGGCGCCATTGGAAATTGCATTAACTGTGCTCATATGAAATCATTATGGATTTTTTCTTTTTTATAATAACTCTGTTAGACGGCTGTCCACGCAAGCGGGTATTAGAAATAAAAAGTACACAATATGCCTTTTACTTACCAAAAAAATATTTTTACAGCAGATTTCTTTTAGAACGCTCCTGGAGGTACTTCAGACTTTATTCAATTCAGTTTTCAATTTTTAATTTCATGTGCTCAAAGTTAAAAAAAGACGTATGGGTCATTTTATCAACGTATGTGCGGAAATAAGTTATGTATTGATGTCATTAATCTTTTCTAATATAAAATTCACTAAACTCCCACAAAGTAAGCAAAATAATTTAGATTTCAGCCTTCTTCGACCAACCGGTATAGTGGTTAGTCTCGCTGAGTGTCATGCCGATGGGACCGGGTTCGAATCCCGGAAAAAGCATGGATGTTTGTAAATGTATAATGTCGGTGCGGCATGACGGCACTATAAATATACGGCGAGCCGAAATCTACTCGTGTGGTTTGGTGGAAAAAGAAGAGGGGTGGGAGACCCTCGGTCCCGTCCTCCCTGCGGGCTCTCCATCAAAATTGGGGGCGGAACTGAGCTAAATCGCACTGTCACCTCTAAGGTGCTCAAAGCTGTTGAAAATGGCAGGCTATCTTGCGCTCCTTGCCACGAGAAATTTCTTGGGGTTGGACTGATGTTACTGTCAGACAAATGCGCATAAGTAACAACAAGAAAAACAACAACAGAATTTAACCTTCGGGCTTTGAATTACATATTTTTGGGTGCAGATCTACGTGTGTTCTAAATTTAGTGGCTTCCGTCTTTTCGCTGTAAATTTGTACTTCCATCTTTTTGCAATTAGACGATCTGCCTTACAGGCTCTTCATTTTTTAATAATATATAATATAAAAAATAAAATCTAGATTCATTTAACATCAAAGCTCAAAAATAAAATACACGTTCATTTTTCTGAGCTAACTGGAGCAGACAAATTCCGACTAACATTTTTTTATTACTCATGATCAGGATTGTTTTGTTAAAAATAAAAATACTTAGTTTTTGCACATGTAATTTATGACAGCTATGATACAAATATTAAGCATAAAGTTTGCAGCATTTTCATAAGATTTTCAAACTTTTCATTTTGAACTTATTTATTTGTGTCCATCGCATAAAAATAATATGTCAGTCTGGAATAATAGTTTTTTTAGGGAACAGGTAGTAATTAGATAAGCGGCAATTCGAGACCTTTCTCCGCCTTATGTTCGACGGCAAAAAATGCCTCAGTTTTCTCACATAATTGAGCATAAGATCTCACAGATGGTTTAATAATTAACTTATTTGCTATTATAGACACCTCTCATCTCAAGGCAAATCTTAATTGATATACTTCACCTATGAAAGCGAACACTTCAGTTATCATTTCCAGGGTAGAGAATTTTCATCTCATTATATTTTTATGCATATATACAACAGCCAACTATTTTTTATACGGTAAAATATGCATTTCTTTTCAATGATGTGAAAAAAATCATTACAAACTTTCAAGTAACTAGGGTTTTAGGCTTAGAGATTTAATCTTAGTTTAGTTGACTGTATCAAACAAAGTTTTGCTAAAACGACGATTAGCTCAACCAGTTTTATTGTATGAAACTCAACATGACTTGCATTATTATATGCATATGGATTCATAATCACCGTCTTCGGTTCATCTAGTTTGTTAATTGGGGATTTTATTATTAACACATCAGGTAATTCTCCCTCCTTCGTAGTGTAGTGGTCAGCACGCTCGACGCGTATTCGAGAGGTTCATGGTTCAAGTCCCCGTCGGGTATTGCTCATTTTTCACGTCTCTCAGCATCAAAAATCCTGAAGTCTCTACAGTGGCACCCGAACTAAACAACGTGATGAATATTAATTCTCAACCATCAGGATTTGGAGATTGGGTCCCCTAATCCCCAGTCGCCCTTTAAAAGGGGGAGTATATAGGGTATTTCACCAGCCTTCTCAGCATACCTTCGCAGTGTAGTGGTCAGCACGCTCGGCGCGTATTGGAGACGTCCATGGTTCGAATCCTGATGAAGACATTGCTCATTTTTCACGATTCCTGCTTTCAAAATGTATCTAATATCTCTACAAAGGAATTTTGATGAACAGTTTGGAGAAAATGCAACGTGTCCCAAAAATGAAATCCTATTTTAGGAACTATATATTTAACTTTGGTCAAAGTGTCTACGTATCTTTTCCAATCACCTTATTTCGCTCTACGTATCTTTTCCAATCACCTTATTTATTATTATTATTTATGACTGACGCTCGATTTTGAAATTCCTATTTCTTGACCCGACTGTCGCACGGAACTTCATGGGGATAATGGAAGGATTTTCTCCAACTAGCCTTCTCTCCTTAAGCTGCTAGATATTCCATTTCTTTCACAAGATTTCTTATGGACATCGTTAACAGTTAAATTCAAACTTATCTCTAATAAGAGCAATGGTACGTTGCGTTGAGGACGTTTTTCATATTCTCGTCTAAATCGTTTATACTGTTACGGATTTATTTAGCTAATTATTTAGAATTGTAATTAAAATTGATTTATTTTCCCCGTGCAAAGCAGACGATTTTTGAAGAAAAGCTACGTCGGAAAAGTAAAAATACAAGAGCACACGCATTTAATAATGTTTAATAAGTAAATATCTCGTAAATGCTGTTGCTATCCAGAAAAATCGAGATACTTATAGATTTTACCAGAATTTTCTCGTGAATAATTAAAAAGCTTATAAAAGCCGAATTAAAACACCTCAGTTCAGTTGCTGTTGTTTTAAGCGAACTATTTGTTTACTTGGTACTGTTATTGATTGTAACGAATTCGCTGTGAGATGGAATTAGTTTCTCTGTTTTGAATGGAGTTCTGTTTAATGTTTGAGGTATTGTAATATTGTACACGCAACACGCACACAACAATACAATTCCTTGACATTCTCATAGTTCCAATAATATTTCATAGCAAATTTTCTTTCCTCAAACGTTAATCGTAAGTTTGGCATTATTGAATAATTCTTCAATCAATTAGAAAACGACAGTGGTAATAATGGATTAACGACAAGTGAATACATTTTTTGAACATCTTTTATTAGGCTTTTTGCAGCCGAATATGTGAAAATTCGTCGACATTCTCTACGAGACTCGAATGTCCGGTTATTCAATGCTCTAACTATTTTCACAATAAAAGCCCAAACGACCAGGATGAAACCGCTCCTTGAAAATTCCAGTGGGACTCGGAGATGTCCCGAATTTTAACGTAGTGCTCACATCCGGTTTGTAAATATTCGCGTATTTTGTTAACAACTGACATAAATTTTTCTAATGCTCCGTCATATATAACTGAGATATTTTTTGTACTGCTCATAATATATACGGACACAGTAGCCAAAAGAATATACATGCTTGCTATACGCTTTAAAGAACTAAAGAGATCCACAGTAAAAATAGTCTAAAAAGGAATTTTTAAATTTCTCTTCAGACCTTAATATGTACTTGGAAAAAGTGAGAGTTCAATAAAACAATCTTCAGAATTTCCAATGAAATATTTGGAAAGGCATTCTAGAAAGAAAAAATATGAAAAAAGTTTTAAATCTTGCCAAAAAATTCTTAAAGAATTTAAGTTTTAACCTCACATTATAGGATTTGGTAAGGTTTCTATATTCTCGTTGAACTGCAGTTTATCTATCTGCCATGGACTCAAGCCTGTCTTTTAAACTTTATTATTAAGCAACACTTTTACCCACTTATGCCACATAAAATTCAGCGGCAAAATCATAAACCTTTTAAAAAATGAATTTCTTTAGAGTTCCTGATATAGTATTAAGTGTTGTTGTACATTTTTTAGCCTAGAAGGGGTGTTATTTTCGAGCTTCATTTCTTCGTGGAATCATTTCTCTTTTTATTCCGCTTTGCAAATAAATACCCTCTGGCGCAGCCAGCCCCCTAAAATACTTACTATAAAAACGAAACATACATAATGCTGTTAACAAATCCAGCTGGAATCAGTTCCCGTGACCAGTTGATAATTCATAAAAGAGATAAGGAATAGCATTTATTGTTTTACATTCCTTAATTTGATAATCAATGATAGGTGGATTAAAGGAAAATTTAAATGTCTTACGTTTCCCCACATGGCGACAAATTGGTCTGTGGAAGTTTAAAATGTTTTATATCTGATATCCATAGGATTCCCCAAAAGTGCTGAAGGTTGCTGTACATTTTTTTTCTATTCGCTGTATTATTTCTTTAAAAATAATACATTTGGTGGCCACATCTTTTTATTCATGTAGCTATGCATGTATATTTTTTATATTCGCTACATTATTTTACTTAAAATAACATTTCTTAGCAATACCCTTATATTTGTGTTACCATATATAATTTTATAGTATTACCTGCATTATTTATGATAAGGTAGGATATTATTATGATAACATTTGGTTATAACATTTAAAACATGATGCAGACAATGCAGTGTGAAATTTGAGATTAATAGCACCTCTATTGCTAAATAAAAAATTTAGAGAAAAGTATCTTCAGAAAAAAGAGACAAGGAAAAAAACAAGAAATTTGAAAGCAAAAAATTCTATTTTTAATTTAAATATTTTTTAAAAAATTTGAAAGCTTTCAGATTTTACATTACGCTCAACGTGGTGTTTTATAACGTTTCGTGTGTTACCTTTATTTATTAAATATCATGTTCTTCTCACTTAAACCATAAAATTCAGTTCAGCAATATCGCAAAATAATTTTAAAATGAGCATTACTTTAGAATTGTTCTGTGGTGCTTATAAGAAGACACCACGAACAAGTTAAAATTTTCCTCAAAACAATCTAATCAAAATAAGACATGGCGTTGTGAATTATGTGTAAATGAGTAACCCTATGAACGTTGATGCAAGTGAATATGACGTGTTCAAAGAATACAATTATACAATCTAATACAAACAGAAAACAAACATTTTTAAATTTCATGATAACCTTAGGATTTTATTTTTCAAATTAGGCATGTTAAGTAAAAGCCATATCAATTATAAAATTAAATATGAACTCCCCGAAAAGAGAATACCAAATTCTTAAACATTAACAGCAACACTGCATTTTTTCAATCATATTGACCAACTAATACACTCTTCAAAATAGTATTTCAAAATTCTTAACCAGAACCGGATGTTTATCAAAATATAAAAACATTATTTCACTAATTTAGCATCAATTTAAAATTCACTTAGAATTACACTTTAGATTTTTCCTTCACAAATTTTCCCTCAATCACTAAAAGCGTAAATTTCACTTTCGATATTGGACATATTTTCACTTTCCATATTGTAAATAGTTTCCGTTTCTATATTGCACATATTTAACAATTTAACAAAGTAAAGTACTAGTATTTAAAAAATAATCATCTAAAGAAACCTTAACAAGTAAATTAAAATTCAAATTAAACTTCAAATCCTCAGCTATTAAAGAAAACTCTTAACAAGAAAATTAAAATTCAAATTAAACTTCAAATCATCAGCTATTAATTACCCTTAACAAGAAAATTAAACTTCAATTCCTCAGCTATTTCATTTTTGCTACCCATTCGTAGTTGTAACAGGTAAAGTAAAATTTAATTTATGTAAAGACAGTCATTTCTAACCACTAATACAAATTTAAGTAATTAAGTGGGAGTAGAATTTACATAAACCATTCTATTTTCCACAAAAATTAGTGTCGTGTAAAATGAAGCAAAACAAAAAATCCTTATCTGTTGACGTTCGAACTTCAGTAAGTGCTCTACGCAGGGGGTTTTAGCGGATGATTGAGAAACAAATCCTTTGCGTTATCAGCACGAAGAATCCTCTCAGGAAATACATGAAAGAAAGATACGAAGTCGTCGAGGGGGTCTCAGGAATCCTCATCTCGGCGACACCGCGTGTACTGGATCCGACACTTATGCAAAAACCGTATGAAAGTTGGTGGCAAAAGACGTCATTCGCTGGATGTTGAATTGAACCATGAGAAAAAACGGAAGCAATGAAACATCCAGGAACTCTGAAAGATCAGCTGGAGAGTAGAAGTAACGGCAAGAAGGAATGGTGACTCGAAGTCTGACTTGAAGAAGGGAAAACAGGTGAAGCGAAAACAACTAGCCAAGCTTGTTTAGCATTCTTGATAGCTGACGTAGAAATTCATTCTATGTGCAGTTTGATGGCAAAAAATTGCCCTTAGGTAAGTAAATCATCATTTCATAGAACGACCCCAAAAGGGGCATGACTCAAAATTTAACTAAGCGTTTTATGGAAGAACAAGAGAGCGAGTCACTACTCTTCAAAACTTCGGACGAGTTGTCCACTGCAAAACCGGAGAGAAATAGAGCGAGAGACGCATGCATCGAGTTTTTCGTTAAGAAAGTTTACTATAACTCGCCAAAACGCACCGGACTGGTGAAAAAAAAACTGTTCAACCACCCATAGCCTTACCCACCGTAAAAGTTTCTCACTTTTCAAATTGTTAGTTCAACCACTTTTCCCCCTTTGGCCAGAAAACCTGCCAAATAAACACACGAGAGGACAGCCTAATGGCAAACCTATTCCCCGCCCGAAATGCCCCTTATCAGTGAATAAGCAGCTTAAAAATCTTACCCAAAACTAAGTTCATCCCCTTTCATACAAAAAACCAAGAAAGTACAAAAATTTATTATATAAATCGCTATAACTCAAAATCTAATTTAGCTATTGATTTGAAAGTAATTTTAAATTGAAAGCATAGTTTTCTGCTTCCAGTAGTATAAGTTAGAAATATGTGAACTCAAATTAAGTATTTTTCACTTCAAATATTATGTGAAAAACACACCCAATTCCATTGCCCGCCGTCCACAAGTTTAACGAATAACGAATTCTAAGAACGTAAAATCGTAAGTACAAAAACCGCAATTAAGGTAAAATAAATTAGCACAGAGATTAAGTAAAAATACACGTTGTGGAGCAAAATTTGAAATATGAAGAGATTAATTTTGATAAATCATAAATTACTTAATTATCTTAATTT
>KK122319.1:732238-747962 GCA_000611955.2 Stegodyphus mimosarum
ATAAAAATATTTTTTCTGTGCAGCGTTGCCATTGCTCGCTTTGAAATAGTTGTCTTTGTTAATCAAAAATTTGTTAACGTTTTACAAAATATGAAATAAAACAAATTCAAAATTCCAAATTTGGGCTTCCAGATTTCCATTTTCGGGTGGAAACTTTCAATATTCAAAATTTTGTGGCTCCACGTACCGTTGTTTTATCACAGTGCGAGAAACATATACACATTTATGCAGATTCTTCATTATTTAATTTCATTAAATATAATATAGGGCTCTAATATTTGGGGCCAACAATCTAAAAAGTAAACCAACGCAAGATACCAAAATGAAATTAATAGTCCTTCAGAGCAAACTGGCCCCTTTGGACTAAACATAAAATATTTTAAAATTTTGCTTTCTTAATTAAAAAAGTTTGCTCACCTAGATTTAACATTAATAAAATATCTTTTTGTCATATTTTGGTGCCTGAATTATCGTTCACAGCGCGCAATCATTAACATGTTTACATCTTTTATTTTACTTGTACATTCTTAACAAAAGTCTTCATTTACACATTACATTAAATTTAATTTATCGCTTCTTAATTAAATAGCTATTAATTACTAATGCCCCTTATCTAATGCTAATTTCACTGAAAAGAATATTGGAAAATTAATGAAATGTATCAAAACTTGATGCTATCTAAAGCCAAACACAAAACTACACAAACATTCGAAAGCTTTCAGATTTCAACAATCGCCCAAAACGTTTATTATGTTTTATCAGTGCAGATTATCCATACAGATGGTTGTGGTGGTAGAGCGAAGCATATTATAGGATATTAGATGAAGATGTATTTAAACAAAAATGAAAATATTAGATAGCTTCTGCATATTTAAAAAGTGGAAAAAGTCTATAAAACACTTAACATTTTTAATTAGATGTATCATAAATTAAATTCGTTCGATTTAAATAAATCAAAAGCTAAAAGATAATTTTCTTGAGAACTGCATGTATTGCTCTTAAATAGGTCTTTTAGTGTTTAATAACAGGCAAATTAAATATGAAAGAATAATATCTCACGGGAAAAACACATTAAATAAAACAATGCAAAATAGCGTCCCGAGACTAATAGGCCTTTTGAGACAAAACAGGCAAAAGAAAGTTATATAATAAAAAACTATTTCATTAACAGCATTTAGAAAGGCGTGTAATAGCTGAAAATTAACCAATGGTCTGAAATCTCCATTCGTCGATTGCATAAAATCTCTAAATACTGGTAGGTTTGTACAAACCTTTTTTTATTCTAACCACTTATTTTTAGTTGTGAAACTTTCCTTTTTCTTCTGATTTCAATTTCCTGCCATAATGTAAATTTTAATGACGTAGTTCTGAATCAGCATTTAAGAAACGGTTTTAGGAGTGGTCGTGCGAGAATTAATTCAGAATTGATACCACGTGTTTGAGATTTATTTACCAGTCCATCATAATGGTGCCCAAGAGCCTTTCACAGTATTTAAGAGTTATATCCAATAGCACAATCATCCGAACAAACGAAATGAAAATGTCGTAAAGCTGACAATATCAAATAATGTAATGCAAATGATGAGATCTTGATATTGCTTGTGCCGCTGCCTGTTGGTGGCAAAGTGAATTGTGGCGGTACTCCATTGAGGATATAATTCAATGCAAAAACATTTTACGTAAATACAGATATAATGCAAGAATAAAGCAGAATAATAGTTAAAACATAGACTTCCTGATTTTAAAGTTTCTAGAGAAGTAATCTCCTATTGCCCTGTCAGCTTGCATATAGATCTCAGTTACATAACAGTTAGAGAAATGTTGAATAAATTCGATCTAGAATAATCTGATTCTTGAGCAGAACGAAAAATATACAGGATATATACAAAATTACCATTGTGCTTTATGGTAAGTAGTTCTTGGTCTTTTGAAAGTTACGGTCTGTGGTTCTACTAGTTCCCGGCCTGTGGGGTTACAGTCCACAATTCGTGTAATTGCAGTGTGTTGCAAGTTCTTCATTTTATGGCAGAAGTTATGCCCTGTGGTAAGAATGTGATTCGGAAGAGTTCGTAAATTTCGTTCTGTGTATATCTGGGAATTTCTAACATACTGAAACCTCATGCTACCTGCGCTCTTATATACGTTTTCCTCTTCTACCGAGAAATTTCTAGTACCTTCAGTTTCTCTAAATTGCTAGAAGGCACACACAATTACAGATACATAAAGCCAGATACAGCTACTGTTACATAGGGTTCATACTAGTAAATATCTCGTAAATTTTTTAAGGTAAACATTTGCTTCAATGTTAAAACGATTTACCCCTGAATCCCTACTTCTTCGGCAGAGCTTAGAATCTGACGCTTTCCATACTACATTATGCAAGAGACACTGCAAATTTTGTATAATTTCACTATATTATATATATGCAAAATTCATAACACGAGACACATATGGTTACTTTCAGAAATAATCGACGAAGTGTGCAACGTGAGAAGTTTCACAGTGCACCCATGAAATTTATGATGTAACTTCTCTTTCATCACCAACTGGTGAAACAACAATATTTTTTACAAATTTATTTTATGTTTATTTTTTTGGTAATCATTTTTATAAAAAAATGATCTCGTACTATTAGCACTTCACGATTCTAAAGATTATGGGAAAAGAAGCTAGCTTCTTATATTAAATAATTATCTCCGTTTGTATATTAAAGATGATTCAGGATGTTTTCTTCTTAGAGTACTTCGACTTTCTCCTCTTTATAGACTAAAAAAAGTCATCAATCAAATAGTTGCCTCTGTCTGTTAGAAGTTGGGTCAAAGATAAAAGTATGAAGCGGACGTCAAGCTGAAGATAGAAAAACTGCGTTAAGTGAGTGACATCTTGCTGTTTCATTCGATAAATTCCGTCGAAAAAATAACGAAAGGAAAAATCTAAGGAAACAGAAAAGGAAGAAATCCGAGATTTAGTCTCAGAGAAACAATTACTCTACGAAACGACCTGACCTGTACAAAGGCTAAAGAGAGAAGCTATAGTTTATTTTTGTACTGAAAGAGAATTCATTTAAGGAACTTAATTAAAACTTAAAAACATCACCGGAAATTTAGATCAAAAGTCAAGGAATAAAAAACTAATAGACCGAGCAGTTAATTACTGACAGAAAAGACAATTGCTTAAGATCAGGAATACACCGAACAACAGAAGTACTCAAAACTGACAGAAAATTTACTGGATTGAATGTTTTTGCTGTTTTATCGAAATTTGGTGTTTGAATAAGTAAAATACCCTGCTATTCAAAGAATATAAAAGCACAAACGATATACCTGGGGAAGAAAATAGGTACTGCAATAAATTTAATTAGCAATGAGAGTTTAATTTTCTTTTATTAAAAGAAAAATAATTTTCTCGTTCACCACAAAGTACCGCAAGAAGATTGCAAAATGTAAGCAAATGAAAACACATTGACTTTAAACAATACCAATAAATCAAAGATATAATGATTTTAAAAGCATATACTAAAACATTTAATGTGTACACTACATGACTTTCTTGTATGGAATATTAAATTATACGCACTTTGCACTTCATTTAAACTTATTGGATTGAATTAAATCTACTTGATTGATAGCACATAAACCACAATAGAATAAATGCACTCTTTAAAATTCACTATATTTGTTTACCATAGCGAAGCTTTGGCGCTAGCTTCACTTAACATGTCATTCATTTTATAACTCTGAATGCACAAAAATCATGTATATCATTTGGAGAATTACCTAATCGTTGCCACATGTTCTATTCAAATACTATAATAAATCTAAAACGATGTGTAAAAGAAATTAAACAAACAAACAAAAAGAAACAGTTTTTCACAGACGATTCGGTATTTCTTATTCAATTCAGTTCTCACTTTACGACAAGGCAAAAATACAAAAAAAAAAATCAAAATATCTATATTAAAAATTACGAAGTAAATCTTAAACACTTATTTCCTCGAAAAAATTCCTGAATGGATTAAGCATGATTTAATTCATAATATAAAAGAAGGCGTTATCCTTGGTGTTGCGAAGCTTAATTTCTCTAGATTGGCAACAAGTTCACTATTCTTCCATGTTTCAAATGTAATCAAATATGTCTGCCATGGGAAAAAGGATTACGCTTAGCCGCACACAAGCAACGTTTAAATTGTTGATAATTCTACAAATCTTGCATACAAATTAACTAAAGACATAAAAACCTTAACCGGAACATAAGAACAATATAATTTAATCATTTTTAAAGCAAAAAATGCCCAATTTACTAACATATAACAAGAAAAAACTGAGCTCACTGAGGCGACTAACAGAGTGGATATAAGGCCAACTGCAACCAAAGGAGATGCACATTTACTTGTTAGGGAAATTTAGTTGAATTTATAAATGCTAATGTACAGTATATATTGTTAATTTTGTTTATACTTAATTTTGTTTATACGTTAATATTAGTCTTATGGGTCTTACTATTATACTGTTTTAAGAATTGTATTATAATTAGTTGAATTAATATACTTGTATTTATAAATTTTTTTTACTTGTATATTACAGTTGCATTTAAAAGTTTGTATTAGCTTCGGTACTTGAATCCTGGTAGCATATTTCATTATGCATTGATTTTGATACTTGGATCCAATAAGATAACACATAGTGTAAGTTTGAAAATTATGTAATCAATTATAATCAGTCTCACATTTCTGAACGCTCTGTTTTGCATTGTGATTTGGTAATAGTACTACATATTGTAATTTTCGATATAATTCTGATTATAATTTATAATTTTGAGATTCTTTTAATATGAATGTTGACTTTTAGAAGTTAAAGTATTTGACTTTATTATTTCTTTCACTGTGTTTTTAATTTTGAAAAGTGTATTTGTAGTAACACTTGTATAATAGACTCATATCTATGTCTTGGAAGGCCTTGTTTGCCACTGTATCTTTTGCTTTGAAAAATAAATTCTTGGAGGCAGAGACTATAATCCATGTGAGGCAGACGATTTAGTCAGCCAGGAAATGGAGCCTCTGTTCTCTTGTACACCTGGTACACCTGTTATAGTAGTCCTATGTACAAAATTTCAATATTCTGAAGCTACTCGTTTTTGAGTTTTGCGGGATACATACATACGTACATACGTACGTACAGACGCCGCGAAAAAATCTCAAGATGTAAAACACAGATTATAAAATTCTAAAAACTTTAAGATTTTCAATTACGCCCAAAGAAGCTTTTTTTTTTAATTTTGTGTTTTTAGTTTATTAAATATCATGTTTTTCTCACTTAAATCGCATAAAATTCAACAGCAGTATATCGAAATATTTAAAAGTAGCATATCTTTAGAATTTCCGATAGACAGTCTGGCGCGCTGGAGATAAAAATAGTTTTTAGTTTCGTACAGTGTTGCCACTGCTCGCTTTGAAATCTTTGAGTTTGTTAATCAAAATTTCGTTACAATTTTACGAAATATGAAATGGAAAATAAAACAAATTTCCAAATTTAACATTCGGGCGTCTGTAATCCTCCACCCGTGTCCGAGTGGAGGATTACATTATTGAATTATTGGATGACTCTAGGTACCATCGTGTTGTCACAATGCCAGAACCATACATACATTCGTGCAGATTCTTTATTATTTAATTTCTCTAAATATAATACAGGGCCGTAATACTTGTTGGCAACAATTTAAAAGCTGATTCTGTGTTTATAGCGAAACGCCACAAAATGTCCTTTTGAGACTGATAAACCTTCTGGGCTGTCGCGCCTTTGGACTAAAAATACAAAGAAAATCATTTGCAGCAATTAAATTAAGAATCAACAAAGTCATTAAAAGCAAGGTAAGCCAAAAGCAGAGAAACAAATTAACGACATTTCGGTGGCCAATTAATTTCAATCTACGTTTTAATGAATTTCTTACATAATTAAGCAAAGGGGGAATCAGAAAGAAGTTTGCTCAATCTCGAGATCACAATAGCATAATAGAAGGCCTAAGTTTAAACCGATCAAGATAAACATTAAATTTTCTAACCCAAATAAAAATTGCGTAAGGTTATTTGCGTAAGGTAATTTGTTGGTAACAATTTAAAAACTGATTCTCGGTAATTTCAATTTAAAAATTGATTCTTAGGAATTTTTATTTTAACTGCAACTATATTTTTAAACTATAAGTTATTGTCTGTTTCTTCACAGATTTGTTTTCATGCAAAATGGCGCTTTTAAAGAAGCAGTGGATAGAAGTCTATATTTCTGCTCTTTCGCAAAACCTTATTCGTACCTAATTATAAAAAAAACTCTTGGAAAGCCATGAGTTTGGATATCTAAAGCTACGATAAGTAATATTGTAAATAAGAAAAAAAAAAGTCAAACTTCGTCTTCAAGTGGAAAAGTTGTACCAAGTACGTATCAAAGGGAAAATGGAATATTTCGAATGCTGGAAAGATGAAATACTTAATGTTAAAAGAAAATCCGACAAGTCAATACGACAAAGCATAGTTTCGAAATCATTAAAATGCTTCGTATCAACTATAACCAAAGTGATTAATGCTGATTTGAATCTCAAAAATTCCAAAAAAACAACTAATGAGCCTTTCACCATGACATATCGCCAAACGCAGAACGCGTTACAGAATTCTTTATGAGAAACATTTATCCCGGCAAAAATGGAAAAATGTTGTCACGGTATATGAATCTTAGATGCATTTGCTAAATTACTTCAATAAAAAGTGATCCGTTTATTATCATTAAAGAGACGGAAACAATCGTAAAACATAGTTCCAAGGATCTAAAGAAAAGTTTTCAACGGAATTTATTATTTCTCCTGATTTTTCATATAACGGCAAATTACAAATAAACGGACGGGTGAAAATGTTAAAATCAACTCTATTTGTTATCAGAAACATATTTGATACCAGATTTTTAAATATGAAATAACTTCTCTTTACCAACAATATCATCAATCAGTAGACTGCATCAAGACAAAGAAAGCTGCCTCACGTCAAACTCCACTGTTAATTTCCTGAGACACTGAACCAGAAGCGGGTATCTAGGCCACGCCCTTTACTTATATCATAAGAAATCTCCTGATGTAGATCCCATGCATTTTTACACATTTCGATTTTTAAAAAGCAGATTATCCAAACGTCGACCTACAACCTTCCTTGGACTTTGGAAAGCTGGTCAATAGGAAAGGGATAAAGAACCTCTGCTGATACTACAAAAGGCTTTGTTGTCGTGGAAATTACGGTAGAAAAAGATAGTGAAGAATAAAGGTTATCAAATAAAACATTTGAAGCACAAAATTTGTAGGCAAAATACTTGTTTCGATACAGCGAAAATCGTCTAAAAAATGTGTGAACAGCTTTTGTATGATTATTAATGATAGTTATCATTGCGTTTACATATGTATATTGTTTCTTGTATACGGGTTTGTAATAGATTGAATACACAAGTCCAATAAAAGGTTAATAAAATTTATTCTTATCGAAAGGAGTATAATAGAACGCTGGGTTTTTTTTCTTCAGAGATATTCGTACAATATCACGCAATGTAATCAGCTGCTATACTTTAAACTACTAAAACGTTAAATAGAACGCAATCCACCGGGCGAGAAAGCTAATCCGTTCAACAGTAATAACAGCAACTAACTAAACAACAGAGCTGAGATGTTCTCTGTCTGGCTATTTATAGCTTTAAATCCGTAGTGAGAAATTTCTGTTAAATTTCTGCTTCTCGAGATTTCTGGAAAGCAAAAGAGTAGAATTACGGTTATAGCTAACATAGTAGTCAATTACATTTATTCAAGTTAGATATAAATTACGAGATATCTATTTATTAAATGCACGTGCTCGTGCATTTTTACTTTTCCGGCATAGCTTTCTCTTAAAATATGTCTCGTGCTGCATTGCACGGGTAAATAAAACAATTTTAATTATAATTCTACTAAAAATATCTAACTAAATACAAAATTCGTAACAATATATATAAAACAGTAATCAGTTATTAAAAATTGTTTTGATAGTAATTATAACCGTAATCACTATCAGAAATTTTAAAATGTGTACGGCGTCTTAAATTTTACTTATAAATCGCATATTTTTCTAAATACAGCTACGTTAAGTTCCAGTACAAAAGAATTTTAATCATTCACATTTGTCACTAAACCATCTAAACGCTGGCCCTAACGAGCTCACTAAGTTGTTCTTCAGCCTTAAGAGAGATTTCTTTCTTGCCTCTAACAGCTGACGGAAAAGTAAAATTGGTGATCCAGCAGTAAGCTGTTCTTTATTAAGAGTTACTCAAAAGCTTTGTCTCTTAGAATATTTACAAACACGCACATCCAAGGAGGGAAAAAACTGCAGTGAAAGAAGAGCTGAAATCAGCGAATCTAAAGCTCAGCGCTGTAAAAATACAAAGGAAATGTTGAAAGAAAGCCTTCGAGTCATGCTTTGTTTTGTCAAAGACTTATCGACAGTTTATGTGAAATAAGAAATTTTTCGTCTACACAAGCTTAGGGTTTTCTAAAAATACATAGCGACTTTAAAGAATGTTAGAATGTGGATACGGTTTCCCTAGGGATATTAATGCAATAGAATTGCGTATAAAAGTTTTCACAATTTTCAACAAGAGCGTGTTCTGCATCGATAATATGTCAGTAGTTAGTAAGAGTTACCTTTAATAATACTGCCTAATGTTTGTCAGTCAAACTTATTTTTAGATTTGCGTTCAGTAACTTACAGCTGTGTTGAATACCGTGAATGAAACTTAGATATATGCTTACCGTTCTGAATTCCCTCAACAGCAAGTATTGCTCTTCAGTAAAAATTAATGAATTCAATCATAAAGCATTTCTGACCAAATGGAATTCAAGAAACATTCCTTAATTTGAGTGCTAAACAAACAATTATTGATAATCATTAAATAATTAAAATGGCATATTAGTGCTGTGCTGCTCTCATCAGTAATGATTTTTAGTTATTACAATAACAGCAAAATCTTCTAAAATACATCAGATTACTTTAACATGTGCAAAATAAGCACCATTTTTATGCATCTGGAAAACAAGATATTAACGACAGAATAAAATGGCTCTTTTTATGGTATAGAGCAGGATTGTGCCTGTCGTTGGCAAGAGCCTTGAGCACCATACAAGTGAAAGTACGACTTCGTTCAGTTCCTCCTCTAATTTTCACGGAATAAACATTTTTCCCTACCATCAACCTCTCGAAAGGACTTTTGACTCGCCACATATTTACAGTGCCCCCATGCCGCAAACTAACTGTACATTCGCAAATAGCCATGCCCTCTCCGGTATTGGCGCCTGGCCAATTCGATACCGCAATAAGCTCCACTAAACACTACACCGTCTGGGCAGCTTTTAAACTTGTATTTTTCATTACATTTCATTTTTAAAAAAATGCGTTTTTTGAAAAATCATTATATATCTATGTCAACTTTTAGTTATCAAATAAACATATTCCAAGAATATGCAAGGCATGCAAAAATGTATACTTATTGTCACAAAAGGATTTGTAAGCAATTGCATAGTAAAAAAGAGAGGAAAATGTTTCTATACACTAACAGTTTTTAATTATTTCTCTATATCTGTGCATGTGTATATGTGCAAAAAAGGAATAGAAAAAACTGTTGGAATTTTTTCCAACTCAGCCGTAAGTCGATACATCAAAGAAAAAGAATAAATAATAGTAACAAAGATTAAAAGGAAAAAGCTGATGTATACACCACACGACTTCCTTGAAAGAAACATTAAATTATACGCATTTTTTTGGCATTACATTTAAACTTATTTCCATGAATTTCATATTTCTCATTGAATTAATTCAGTTACAACTTCGCGGTAATGCAAAAATATTGTTGCGAAAAATTCGGCGGTTGCGCCTGTATGTAAGCTTTCCGGCATAGCACTAGGGTTGCCATAAAATAATGTATGGTAGGGTTGCCAGATTGGCGACTTTATCGCCCATTTGGCGACCAAATCGGCGATATCCCATGGTCCAATCGGGAAGCTTCTAGAATAACTTCCTGTCGAGATATTTCTCGAAACGTATGGAACCTAAAGAAAAACTATATAAAGCCTTGCGTTTCTGAGAGCGAGATTGTGAAGTGTGTGATTAATTGTGAAGTAGTGTGAGCGTTGTGATTATTGTGAGAATAGCTGCTAAGCTACGCGAGAGTTTTGTGAACGGAAAGCGATCGAGATAGTGCTTTGCCGTGAAGCTATCTTTACAGTATAGCTTGACAGTGTATTGGTGATTGTTCCACGGTGTTTATTATAAGTTTAGTGTTGCCGTGAAGCTACCTTTACAGTTACAGCCTGAAGCTGTGTTGCTGATTGTTTCAGCGTATTTATTGTAGATTTTCGACGCTTTTAAAGGTAATTTTGGAACTGTGCTGTAAATAGTGATTCTTGTAAATAAATTGTGCTTTTTATTGTTCTGCATCGTGTTTTCATCGGATACTCTCAAATCCACGAACCCGTAAAACGCAACAATATATAAAACTCAAAATGTTTTCATTAAAAATTGAAAAATATAGAAAAACATAAAACACCAAAAACAATTAAAATAATTTTTAAAAAAAAATTTACAATTAAAATTACAGTATCTACGCAGAAATAAGCAATTCGACCAGCGGGCAAAGAGGTCGATTTTTCGGTGCACAAAACTAAAAGTTTCCTTTTGGTCCACTCGGCAAAAAGACACTGAAGGTGCAGAAAGAATTAATTTACAATTCTGCTAAATTTCAAATGTAAAAAATATGGCTGCTATGGTAAAAAAAATTAGGCTACTTAATTAACCGTACTTAAACAACTTTTAAATTGTTGATAATTCTACAAATACTGTATGCAGATTAGCTAAAGTTATAAAAGCCTTAGCTGGTAGATAAGAGCAGCATAATTCTATGATTTTTAAAGCAAAAAAATGCATAATTTACAAAGATATAAGAATAAAGAAAACTGAGCTCACGGAGCCAAGTAATAGAGTAGGTGTATATATATATATATAT
This sequence comes from Stegodyphus mimosarum, assembly GCA_000611955.2. Lineage (NCBI taxonomy): Eukaryota > Metazoa > Arthropoda > Arachnida > Araneae > Eresidae > Stegodyphus > Stegodyphus mimosarum. The sequence goes on from KK122319.1 coordinate 743,290, forward strand.
TTGGCGCGGCGGATTGCAACTAAAAGGCGATGTACACACCTATATGTGATAGCACTCCTTTATACAAAATTTCAACGTTCGGAAGCTACTCGTTTTTGTGTTACGCCAATAAAAATCGCTTCTGCATATATTTTAAATCAGTTTTATAATTCGTTTGGGGAAAAAGAGTCCTTTATTCTGTCCTTACGTATAGATGTCACTCAAAAACATCGTTAAATTACATTCGATAGCGGTCAAAATGCATATTTTCGCTGAAATATGGTCCTTTACTTCATGCAAGGAACTAAAAAGAAAAAGAAGAAGGAAAGCAAAGGAAATAATTTTACACATCCTTTCTTCTGGGTGATAACGATAGGCGATAATGTTATACATAATTCTGTAACAGATAAAAATTGCGTAATACAGATAATGTTAGAGCCATACGTTTGAATTATAAAATGAAGAACGCAATAAAGAAAAAAATTAAATTTAAACTAATTAAATCTTATAATCTTCAATATAAAATAGATAATTTATCTTTAATGTAATCCACCCTACAGTAATAACATGATTTAGTTATTTTAAATTTAATTTGTTGGCGGATTTTCACCGTTCATTAAGTGGTTCAGAACAATTTCTACTCTATTACATTACCTCCAGGCACTGATCTATTGAAGGCATGTTATGAGATATATAACACCAATTTTTCCTTGTTTTATTTGTCTTCCGAGTTTTTAGTATGAGAGGTGCTGTTAGACTCGAAATTCACTTTTGTTCATATCACTTTCATGTCCGAATTACTTTTCAAATTACTTCCCCGAATTTTATCTCTCTATATTATTTTTCAAAAAATTAAATCTTGAAGATTCTGCATGTGGAGAAACGACGGACAATTAATATTTCATACTTGTCATCCACCACCCGAACATGTTCATCTCGAAACACAAATTTTGTATTTCAAATTTGGCTTTCATTTATTTCATGTTTTACGCTAATTTAATTAATTTTTGTTTACAGGCTCAATGGTTTGTAAGCGAGAAGTGGCAACACTGTTTGAAACAAAGCATATTTATCTCCAGCGCGCCAGACTCAAATGTTTGTCTTTCAATTTTTATCAAGAATCTCGGCTATTTGAAAGCAAGGTGCCGCAACTGCCGGAATTAAAATGCTCTTATTGTTCACGCCACGGCCTCTTGCCATACTCGAAAACCTAAAATATTTAACTTTCCGATTTAAAGTGGAAGATTACTAAGCAACAAACTAAGCGATATAAAAGCGATAAACACAGTTCTTAAAAATATATTTTCTGGCTTTTAATATGATTGATTTAAATAAAAAACGCATTGAAATCATGAGACATCTAATTTGAAGTATTAAATATGTTTACAAAACTGCACTATTTTTTATTCTTTATAACTATATTACACTGCTTACCTTACAAGCGGCTAGTTTTTAAAGAAATAATACAATTAATATAGAAAAAAATGAATAGCAATCCCTAAAACTGTATCGAGAATTAAAGATAATCCGTTTTTAGATATTTTGTGATTTTGCTGCTGAATTTTGCGTGATGTAAGTTCGAACAACGTTAAAGCCGAAACAGAAAAATAATAAAGATTAAAATTCAAAAAACAATTGTGTTAGTAGTAGCGAGTCCAAGCGGGTGCTCCTGCTCAGCGAGAGCATAAGAAAACATAAGAAACCGGCTGATGCCATGTTAAAATCTGAATCCTTTCAAATTTATTTATTTATTAATTTGCTCCTACGCTTTGCGGATTGGATTCTGGCTGTTAGGCAGCTGTTTATTTCAATTTTTTTTCCAGCTATTTCAAGGTATTTTTAGCTCAAAGGGGAATTAGCCCAGGAGGGCTGTTAGTCTCGAAACGGCATTTTGCGTCGAATCACTAAAAACGTTGAATCACTTTTCAAATTGTAGCCACCAAATATTGTCATCCTGTATGATATTTAGCCAAATAATGAAGAATCTGCAGGAATTTATTTATGTTTCTCATATTGTGAAAAAACAACGATATTTAGAGTTCTCAAATTTTGAATAACTTAGTTCTCCACCCAAACCTGGGCACCTGGTCTCCAAAATTTGAATTTGTTTAATTGTCTGTCTGTTTCATATTTTGTAAATCTTTACAAAATTTGATTAAAAACTCAGCAACTTCAAAGCAAGCAGTAGAAACACTATACGGAATAAAATATTTTTCTCCCAAGAGGGCAAGATTGTCAATCGGAAATTTTAAAGATATGATGCTTTTAAATGTTTTTAGCCCCAATGCTCTCGTAACGTGTATGTGCGGGAAAATGGAAATAAATGCTCCTTCGGATATAACATAAAATGTGAAAACTTTTAGATTTTTTTTGTTATTTATTATTCACTTTATCGTATATAAGCAGTACCAAATAAAGAATCTGAACGAAGTTCTATCAGAGCAAAATATATCATTCATATCCTCCATAATGCAAGAATACTATAAGTTCACCACTCATTCACCCACAAAAAACTACAGGGTTATTTCAAAACACACAAAAAATTCTTAAATCCCTTAATCAGCGAATGCTTACTCAAAACCTCTAGGCTATATATACCCTTAACTCACTTTAAATAACTGCGATTCTGTGTACTAACCACAGAAGACGGAACCAAGATAAAAGATTAATAGAATATTCTGAAAAAATCATTTCATGAGGCCCTGCCCTTAGTAGCCTACGTCACTCAAACATTCCAAAAATATCGCCAAATTTAGGGAAAGCCATCAGATGTAGCCAATAGTCGGTGGATATCAATGGGCTAATTTGTGCTAATTGGGCATCCGATGTAGCCGACTGTGCTCTTTCTACTGAAGCATTCCACTGTGTATTTACACAGAACTGTAAATAGCAGAAAATAAAAAGCCAACTAAGGAAATAAAAATGCAGCTGTTACAAAAAATTAAAAATTATGGATAACACTGCAATAAAATAAGATACGAACAAATATTAGCAAATAAATAAAACAAAACATCCGTGTATGAAATCATTGCGCAATACCGTAGAAAATCTAAACCAAATAAGAACATTTGTTTTTATCAGTTATGTGGGTGTACGTGCGTTTATATAACATTAGTTTCCTGGCTCGAACGCATTCAAATTGGGTATTTCATGTTTGTCATTGAAATTGCAGATAGTAGTAGGCGGTAGAAGTAGAAAAGGCAGTTTAAATTATACTTAATTTAGTAAATCGCATTGTTGAGATCGGTAAAGGCAACATTCAAAAACATCAAGTACTTCTTATGCAAACAATTATAAAGCAATATTTGCATATGATATGCTCAGAAGCAGATTTACAAATGACATCTCTCTTCCTGCTAAGTGTAATTAAATGCTTCGATGCTGTGAAGGAAAATTTTCAAATGAAATCTAGTTTGTAGTTACATTATTTGCGGGAAAACCTCAGAAAATTCCATTGAGCCTGTAGAGTCATTTTGAATCAAGAGACGTGAAAAATGTACAATGCCCTAATGGGACTCGAAACTGGACCTCTCGAATACTCGCCGAGTGTACTACCGTTACACCACCAAAGCATGCAGAAAGTAGGGAGAAAATACCTTATAAGCCAATTATCACCAGAAATCAAATCTTCTATAAAACAGCAAGTTTAAGTTTATTTACGTCTAATACCTTACTAGATCTCCAGACTCGTACAGCTTTGAAAAGTTGGAGAATGGTAAGTCCTTCTCTTATTCCCGATAATCCAAGACGCAATGCAGTTGCGGCTTTCCGTCTGTCTACAGGACATGATTACCTAGCTGCCTACCTGTACCGCATGGGCATTTGAAGCGATCCTATTTACCCACTTTGTAATTCTGAAGAAGAAATTGACAGGGACCACCCATTTTGATGTGGGGCTCTTCGTGATCTTACAGAAGAGTCCAGATATTGGAGACAAGAGCGCTCCTTAGGCAATGACTTCTGTCTTTTTCTTCTTTGTTCTATTGTTTATGACCTTTGTTCGTATGATTTTAAATCTTTGTAACTTTTTGTCTAGCCATTGGAAATAAAAACAAAAAGGCTAGTGTGCAGTAGTTTTAAAAATTTGACCTGGTTTCATCATCTATCCCAAAAGTTATGCGTTCTTAGTGTAAAATAATACTTTTTTTATTGTTGTTTCCCTCTATGGCAGGGGTCGCCAAAGTGGTCTATATAAACCCCTAGGGGTCTATTTAACAACAGTAGGGGTCTATCTGACTCAAGGGGTCGAATGGGGGTCTATTGGGACTCGAAGGAAAAACAGTTCTTAATACGCAAATCACACATATCTAACCGCGTATTGTCCGAGCTTAGATAATTGTTACATCTTTTCCTTGCAGTTTTGTTTGAACGTCATTAAATTTTCTAAATAAGTCTGCTAAATAAAAAATATGGTTCTTATTGTTTTGGAGTTCATTGCTTAGAACAGGATTTATTTCGTTGTTGATTGTTTTCTGATTTATTATTTTATTTTCTATAAAGAATATAATATTAAGTCAATTATAAAAATATTTTAAATTTTTACGTACGCGGTTAGATATGTGTGATTTGCGTATTAAGAACTGTTTTTCCTTCGAGTCCCAATAGACCCCCATTCGACCCCTTGAGTCAGATAGACCCCTACTGTTGTTAAATAGACCCCTAGGGGTCTATATAGACCACTTTGGCGACCCCTG
>KK122319.1:751078-802043 GCA_000611955.2 Stegodyphus mimosarum
ATATGACAATTAGTTAAGAATTAATTCCAATGCTATGGTTGATTACTTGCTACTGGTTTGCTATCCTAAGTATCTTATATTCCAATTCTTCTTTAATGTCTTTAAGTGTTGTCAATAAAGATGGAATTTTCTGTGCATTTTATAAAGTATTTTCTCTCTCCTTCCAGCACGCCTTCGTGGTGTAATGGCAGCACACTCGACGTGTATTCGAGAAGTCCTCGTTCGAGTCCTGATGATGTCATTACGCATTTATCATGTATTCCTGCTTCCAAAACTACTACTCAATCTACAATGGCGCCCGAAATAAAAGACGGATGATGATTCTTCACCAACTGTATTTTGCGACTGGATCCCTAAATCCCCAGTCGCCCTTTAAAAGGGGGAGTATATAAGAATAATAATGACGAATAAGCATCGAATGTGCTACCTTTACACCACAAAAGCATGATGGAAGGAGTGAGAAAACACCTTATAAACCTAAGAAGTAAGAAAAAATTTAAGATTCCACATTTGTGGCCACAAAACAGAGAAGCTTTAAAAAATCATTTTATTTCAAAATTATACTTCCTCTACAGGTTTACCCTGCACCACATAATATTTTATGTGACTATTAAAAACGCTGGTTAGGCATTAATATATATTATCGACGAAGTATAGTAAAATATAATAATATATTGCATCATATATGCTTGTGTATGCACGTATAAGAGCGAATAAAATCGCCAATTTGAGATGTTATGATATTGCAGTATCAACAGCCAAAGCAATTTTGTATGCAAATGTATATGTTCAATATGAAAAAGTAATAGTCTAATAAAAGAGCAAATATTTTCATGACCTTAATTAAGTTGCATTCAAATGCAGGCTGTAAATTTGATGGAACAATGCATAAGGAGCTTCCATAAATCGATTAATTTTTTGCAACAACTAAATATTAAAAATTGCTTTAATATGCAAATAATACATAAAGCATTAAAAACGATTCAGCTCATATCGAAGCAGAAAGTACGGAAAATTTAGCTTCAAAATCGATGTAAATTGACATTGAAATGGTGAAAAATATAAGCATGTTTCAAAGCAACTTTGTCTTGCTTTTTCGAGATTTCAAAATACTGCAAAAGATTCAATAAATACCCTTTTTGTAATCAAAAAGTTTAATTTTAATTTTTTCCAGATTGCCTCTAGAAATTTAGCAACTACTTTTAATGTAAAGGACTCTTTTTGAATTTACGGAATCAAGTGTAGCTATTTCAAACCATTCTGGAGTTCTAAGTTTCCTGTTTTTCCTTGTTAGGGACACTGAAGATGTCTACGATATGAAGAGTAATAACGCATTTTTTATTCCATTAAACCCCGGAAAGGATCAATATAAATGGAAAACTCAGACGGAAAAGCCCAACATAGCCGCAGGAAGAAGAATCAAATGGTGAAGCATTGTTAAGTCTGGTACCTTTACGTGCTTATAACCTATTGTCAGCAGCTGCCAGACCAATTCATTTGTTCAATATCTTCTCGCTCAGAAAAATATGAATTGTAATCTAAAATGGGATGATACTTTATTAAGTTTCATTGACATTTAATGTCCCGGACATGTAATGAGGCCTAAGCATTTCGAGAATATACAAGTACAGGATCTGCCTTCTAAATTCAGTTAGCTAATTCTTGTGTTACTCTGGAACTCTGTAATGGTAAATTTTGAAGCCACTTTTGAGTTATCCTACATTTTATTTTTACATCAGCAGCTATTAAGCATAAGTTTTTTTTTTTTTTTTAAAATAATTTTTTTTTTTTTTTTTAGTTCAAAGAGGCAATTTGTCCAGAACGACAATTACTTTCGTTTTGGCATCTTGCGTTCAAATGTCGGTTCAATTTTCAGACTGTTGCCACTAAATATTATCGCTTTGTGTTATATTTAAAGAAATTAAATAATAAAGAATCTGCATAAATGTATGTATGTTTCTCGCATTGTGATAAAACAACGGTACCTAGAGCCATCAAAATTAAAATAACCTAGGTTTCCATTCGCATATTGGCATCTGGAAGCCCAAATTTAGAATTCGTTTTATTATCTATTTCATATTTTGTGAAACTTTAACGAATTTTTGATTAACAAACTCAACGATTTCAAAGCGAGCAATGGCAACACTGTACAAAAAAAACAGTTTTATCTCCAGCACGCTAGACTGTGTGTCCGAAATTCTAAAGATATGCTCATTTTAAAATTATTTTGCGATATTGCTGTTGAATTGGATTTTATGGTTTAAGTGCGAAGAACATGTTATTTAATAAATAAAGGTAGCACACAAAACGTTAAAAAACGCATTTGTGGACGTAATGTAAAATCTGAAAACTTTCAGATTTTTATATTTTTTTTTAAATGAGCGCATGTAAGTTTTTTTTTTCACAAGCTGCAACAAATAGCAGATTGTGAGTTTTTTTTTCGCGTGTTTTAAGTGCTTTATAAATTTTTACGGCAATTCTTAATTTTATTTAGTATTCAAAAGGAAAAAAACACATTCTCATTGCTTAGAAAGAAAAAATAATAGAACTATTTTGTAACACATTTAATGTTAACTGAAAGATGCTGAAAAAATTCGAGAATCTGCAAAAACTCATTCTTTCATACTCACAGTGCGATAAATTATTTGTAAATGATGGAAGGTGCATTGAGAAAAAAATTATGTTTTTAATCAGATTTTTTTCGCATATGTTTTTTAATTTTCTTTATACTTTAATGGGAAAAGAAGATTATTTTTATTCCTAATCTGTAAGTAATGAAATTTTTCAAAATGATATTAATTTCATATTTCTTCCTTCCTTCTTTACATTACAGAAACGTTTAAGAGATTCTGTTCGAGTATTTATTTAATAAATATCACAATAATTCGTTTTCTGCCTTAAAGTACTCAAATAACAATTTGTCCACTTTTTAATAGTACCTGCTTAAGGTTTTATATTTATTAAAGATCTAGTCTGATTTCTATTTAAAATTATTCATTGAATTATTTACTAGTTTAGATTTGAAACAATAAGAATTAAAATTTCGATGTTATCAATGAACTCAAAAGTGCTTATATTTGTATTAAACGATTCTATGTATCTTCAGTTTTCATATTTCTCTTTTGAAAATGTTGACAAACACTTTATTTCTTACCAAAAATGTTTAGCTTAATGCAATGTTTAAATTTGCCTAGTTACTTTAAACATTACTTAAAGTTATTTCTAAAATTAAATGATTAAACATTATGCTTCAAAACGCTTCAAAAAGAGAATAATTCTTACTAAATCTCACCAATCTATCGACCAATATTTACCAAGTAAGATTTTTCATTAGAATTGTAAGATTTTTTTATTTTAATATTAATTAAGTAAATTTGTTTACTTTTCCTAAACAAAAATGTTTACTTAAATATGCATATCCATTTGGAAGCTTTCCATTCGTTAAATGAGAATTTAGTTTTCTAGCGAAATTTATATTCTTGGCAATTAAAGGTTTAATTAGATTCGAACTTAAAAGGAATACTTTTGAAGAAGATTTGGGGAACATTTTAAATGTTTTCTGCTCTTTAATAGTTATAGCATCTTTTAACAAATACCGGCAGTTTATAATCGTCATAGCAGAAATACGTGAGTACATAAATTGCATAATTGCATGGATTCAAAGAAAATTCTATGACTGCAACTTCTGCATATTACGATCAGTGCTAGAACTGTAAGAATCGGAAGATGCTACAGGTATTGATTTCACCATTCTTTCTAACGCAGAGATCAGAGGTGTTGTAATCTAATTTTCTTTCATGTGGAGAATTCAAAATCTCCTATGTTATGTAATACATACTTAGTTATACTTCAGTTGTTGAATTAAAATATCTTAATTGTAATGATATATCTTAATTCTGTTATCAGACTTAAAAGTTATTAATTTGTTTTTATTTTGCAGTTGATCTTAAATTTCTTTGCCTTGTTGAAAAGTAATTGTTGTCATTTAATTTTTGGCAGTTTTGGTTAACTCTGAATTTAAGTTGCTTGAGTAATTTTATTTTTTCTTTTTCCTTAAGATAGTTTGGTTAACTATTTAAATTTTTTGTTTAGTTAATACTTAATCTTAACTTGTTTGCTTAATGTTTAATTTCTTGTTAAGTTGACCCTTAAGGTCAATTTTTTAAAAAAAAAAACTTTTAAAGTTTTTTGCCTTACACAAGTTGGTGTTAAGGTTTTGTTAACGTGCCCCCTTTTCTGGTACGCTGGAATCCATATTTTCTGACTCTGGTGGTCGTGTTTGGTGTTGTAGAAAACATAAAAATTTTTCTATGTGATTATTATATTTTAATTGAAGAAATGTTTTCGGTCTTTTATTAATTTAGTATTTAAAAACAAATCCTTAATTCTTTAGTAAAACTTTTACGTTGCTTTTGGGAATCAAGGTTTACGACTTTGTTTTGACGTTTGCTCGCTCTGCCAGACAGTGGTCTGAGAAATATCTTTCGTCAAGTGCGAAATCTGCACCCTGCTGAATCAGCTTGTTTTGTATGCAGATACGCCACGCCAAGGTTGAGGGGTCGGGGTGATTCGCATTCTTACAGGCGTTCTCCATGCTAAAATGGGACCCTGAACGAGGCTAGCTCCTGCTTGTCAGGTTGATAAACCTGGAGGGTCGGCGATTATTCGCTAACTTCTATCTAACCAACCCCCTTGCTTCACCATCCAGTTTTTGATTCCGCTCCTAGGGATTACATGCACGTGGCTGGTTTTGGACCGTCTCGGATCGCCAAACGAGAGATTGGCGAGAAGAAGAAAAAGGGCGTGCAGCGATCTACGAGGGAGAGGAAACTCTGAAGTTTGCGCCAGGCGGGAGAAGGAAAATTTTTCTGAAAGTTGTCGACAGACCAGAAAGCAGTTGCTCCGTCCCGAGAGCTCTGCCTACGGAACAGTGGAAAGATGGCTGAAGAATTTGCGGAGAGAAAACCACCTATGGATGGCGACGCAGTAAGGACGAAACCCATATAGAAGGGGCGGAAGGCTTTAAGGCTTCCATTTCCTGCTCAGCTTTACTAACTTTCATTCTCTTTCCTTTTTAGATTCAATATGGCAGAACGTTTCTTCTATGTACGCTGTTAAGTGGCAGAACGTTTCTTCAATGTACGCTGTTAAGTAATTGTGATTTTCTGTTGGGATCTCCTCCTTGTAGTGTAATTGGTATGTCTTTTTTTATTTTCTCACTTAAACACGTGTACTGCCACCACCTAATGTATATTGTTACTAGTTCTGTTTACATTTAATAAATGAAATATTCAATTTAACTTAACTTGTATGTTTTCACTTAGAACACTGGACCCACTAAATTTAATTAAAACTTGAACGGGTTATAAACCAAATTTAAACACAACGCTTTGTTAATACTTTACTGTTGGAGTATTATCTGGTACTATTTACTGTTATATTTGAACACATAGGTTTTACAGTCTAAATGTTGTTTCATCTTGTCTGTCACACAATTTTACATCCATGCAGTATTTATTATAGTGATATGATTTAAAGTTGTTTATTCATATTCTTGACTTTCACGTGTATTGAACATTGAAAACTTTAAATTAGAGAAAACACTCCAACACCTATATATCTTTTTAAATGCAATTTGTTGCGGTGGTGTCCGTCGAAAGCATTGCGGACGAAAACGTGGCGGAGAAAACAACGCAAGACGAAAACATCGTGGTACAAACTATCGTGAGAGAAAAGAAAGCAAAGAGAAAACACAGTTCTAAAACATCGTAATACAAAATATCGTCATCGAAAATAAAGCGGCTCAAAATCTTCGAAGTTTAAAAACATCGTCGTCGAAAATATCGTGGTAACAAATAAAGTACCTACAAATCATCGCATGACGATAACATCGCAATCATGCATTTTACAGATTTTAAGAGCTGTAAATTTATTTTCTCAGAGTGGCAGCGCACGAAGGCAGCGCACGAAGGACTTTTATAGTATTTGATATTTTCGAATGAACTTGTAAGGTTTATCCTAATTTTATTCACAGTTATTTTAAGTTTATGCATTTTCCTATCTTTTTAGTTTCAGCTTACAATTTCTTACCAGAATGTAATTTTAGAAACGCAGTTAATGCAAATGACTAAAGGGTAATATTTAAGTCGCTAATTCGCCGACTTCGAGAGAGAGCCTGTGTCTCTGACTAGCGCGCTTTTCCGTTTTGGCTGCTTCTCTTTAAAGCTATTGCTACGCTCGGCGATACTTTAGGCCCTTGTTTGGCTTCGCCGACTTAATTATGACTTACAGGCCAACTACTTAGAATCTTGATAGCTTCGGCTATATCTTTCAGTTAGCTTTAGCTAAGCTTAGTTTAGTTTAATTTCATAACTATTTAAGTTCATTCCCAAGTGGAGGCTTTGTTGTACGATCCTAGTTAAAAACTGATTGTATTTATTCTGAGAAATAAAGGGTAGTTAACCCTTCTTAAGGCTTACTTATCTGTTCACACACTTAGGAGATTATTCGCTTATTAGTGTTTGTGGGGTTCTAGGATTAGACACTGAATTAAGTAAGTAAAACCCCACAAACTAATGATTTTTTCTGAAAACGTAAGAAGAAAACTTAAGCATTTAAAAATTAAAAATGAATAGAAACGTGTTGCAACTTACAGCACTTAATAGAATTTTAGATTTACAAAGGTCATTAATAAATTATTTTTTATAAAGTTTTACTCCTAATTTTTCTGGATAAATACAACCTACAAATGTTTAGAGAAAGGACGATAAATAACTGCATGAGATTACCTCTATAAAAATTGCTTTGTTGATTTTTAAATTACTTTCTTTCGCGTTTAATCTGATATTGTTTTCGTGAAAATTATATCTTGTTTTGTTTCCATTTATTCTTAAAGTGTCGTTAACATTTCTTGCACTTCCGAATCTTTATGTGAATATGCATTTACAACTATTAGAACTTGAAAAACGCATGTGTGCGATGTTATCGTCATGCGATGATTTATAGGTGCTTTATTTTTTACCACGATATTTTCGACGGTGATGTTTTTAAACTGCAAAGCTTTTGAACCGCTTTATTTTCGGCGACGATATTTTATACCTAGATGTCTTAGACCTGCAATGTTACCTCTTTGTTTTCTTTTCTCCTACGATGTTTTGTAACACAACGTTTTCGTCTTGCGTTTTTTCTCCGCGGGTTTTCGTCCACGATGTTTTCGGTTGTAACCGTTTCTGGTAGGTATAAAATATGACACCGGAAATACGCCTTTTGATTTTGTACAGAGATTTCGCATAACATCGCACCTAACTACAGAAAGATTAGTGTAACTTCTAATAATCTGCTTATAAATTCTAAATCATGGGGTAAAGGCCAAACCATTTCTAATCTTTTCTTTTAGGATTTTGCTTAAATGGCTTTGGTGGATTTTCTTGTAAGCCGTTTTTCATAACATACGTGAGTTTTAATCTTTGAGCTTTTAGTAAATTTAAGTTCTGTAATTAGTCTTCTCAGTAACTGATAACCTAGATTTCGAATTATCACGTACACTTCATAAATATGTATATCACGTAACAGCATCTTCCATACGTAATTTCTTGCATGAACAGACCGGGTCCAAGGATATCTGATATACTAAGGCAAAGCAAGTTTAGGCAGTTATATATTGCATATGATAATAATTGTTTTATTTTTTATTTTATCAAATGTCTGTTGTTTGGCCACTAGACTTTTAGAAAAGAGACTCTTCATTATCTCGCCACGCGACAAGACAAAGCAGATAGTGCAAAACACTCATCTAAATGTAAAGCAGTCACATCTTGTTCAGTCACACAAAGAGAACACCTAGGAGATGTTACAACGTTAAAAAAGGAGCACGGAAGCAATCGTTAACATTTTAAAAGTTGCAACTGTAGCCACATGATTAGAGTTAGAAACTATTTGTGAGAAGAGTCACATTTCTAAACAAGAGTACATTCCAAGGTCTGCCATTCGAAAGATGAAAATTTGTATCATGACGAAAGCGCCGGGAAATCCTAGCTATTTCCAGCCTAGCTCAGTGGAATTACCACTTCACAAGGGGTTTCTGAAGAACAGAAGGTCCCTTCTTGGCAAGGTAATCAGCCCTCTCATTTCCCTCAAGGCCACAGTGGAGGGGATCCATGGGAAGGACGCCCTATTAGGAAACTTCTCAAACAAAGTCCTACACCTTAGAACGAGGGGGTCTGAACTTCTTTATAAGAAGAAAGAGCCTGTAATACAGAAACATAATCAGCTAGGATAACAGCTTTTTTAAAGGAGTACATTTTACAATTAAAATTGTAAAATCAAAAAAAATTCTTCATAAATTATAATTACTGTTATATTTTTATCGTGGAAAAAAAGCAAAATTCTCAAGATAAATGCAGAATAAGGAGGGAAAATTCTCAACGTTTTCACACTTTGTACTATCGCTGGTGTTGTAGAGAATGTATACAAAATGCAAGAAATTGTATTTAAAGCGAAGCAACACCCCAAATGTATTCAGACAAACATTTCGTTATGCATGTTTTAATCGGAACTTATATTTATAAACTAATGAAATTCAAAAAACAGATCCGAGCAGTTATGTTAGATTAATATTACCATTCAACAGATCGAATGTTTTTTCCTTCGTGGAGTATCCCGTACCTAAATAGAGAGATAAATTTTATTTAGCATCAAAGTGGACTGTTGGCACTAAGTGACTTTTCTTGTATTTCAGAAATCTACAAAACTGAGAGTAATTCAAATCAATGATCTGCTTTGATTTTGAAACAGATAATTTTTGCAGTGTTTTTAATAACGTTTGAAGAAAAGTAATTTTAAAATTATTTAGGTATAAAAATATTCTAACAAATATTTTTAATAATAAAAAATCCAAAATCATAGATTTTCTAGGTGCTTAAACAACCAAATAATTTTCAATTTTGTTTTTCAAAACTCCGCCGGAAATTTTCAATGCTTAAATACAATTGTAACATTGCTGTCCTCTTAAATATAATTGTAAATGTCCAAGTGTACTGTTGTGAGAGACTCGTGAATGGCCAAACTTTCAAAATTGATAATCCAAAATTTCAAATATTAATTCAAAATTTCATATATATATTCCTTTGATGCATTAAGCGGCAGCAAAATGCATGCTATTACTCACACAAGCGCTCACATGTAATTACAGATGTAGATAAGTACATAAATATTATCATTATGAACAGATGCATGCATCATTAGTCATATTAATTTAATAGGAAGGACATTAGCGATTCTTGTATTCAAAATTTATGAAAAAATAAATTTTCTGCGTTTTGTTTTGATAAAGTTTTAATTATTTAATTCATTCATTTCCCTCGAATCTAGAAATGTTAGACCCAAAATGGTGCTTGCATTATCGTAGAGGAAATATAAGCTTGTATATATTTTAAGTTTAATTTTTTCTCTTTTTTTCTTTCTGTCAGAACTATAAATTGAATTGAAACATCTATTTTTTTTTCCTAAAGATAAACTGAGAAATAAGGCCTTTGGCCTTGTAACTCTGACTAATTCGCCAAAACGCCGCATCAGTAGCAGGATGCAACTGAAGAAACAGTTGTTGTTTAAGATAAACACAAGCAAGAATCGTATGTACTCATTTGAATTTTAAGTGAAAGCTGAGCAAGCAAGCAGCTATAAATTTGTGAGTGTCTCTTCATCGAAATATTACTTGAGAAGTGTGGAAATAAGTTTAGTCAAAAAAGGACATTAAGCATAATTGCAATGATAATGCTACTCGAATTTACTAAATCATTAAATATATTCCACTTTTTTCAATGGTATATTACTGTACGCTTATATTACAATGTTCATTTTTATTTTTCTGAAGATTATCCGAAACTTTAAAAAGCAGCGTTCATGACTGTATTACTGTACCCCACAACTATCACTATCACTGATTCTTTGCTTCCTCCATTTCTTTCACCTGTATCACTCTATATAGATTCTTCCTCTTCTACAAGATATTATAATATCACAGAGATTGTTAGCTACTTGGATTTTGAAATTTTTACCTTGTTTAACTTAAACATGAGTCAATTCCTTTAGATATTCTTTCAGACATTTTCTTTTTTTTTCCACTTCTAAGCTAAATAGCATTCGAATGATTTGCTTACTTAATCAATTAGGTAACAAGAAACTATCTTTTAGTTTCTATATGTTCATGGTAAATTAAATTTAAGTTGTAATATGTTTATTTGCAATGTTAAATAATATTTATTTTATATCAAAATAAACAATATTTTGCTAGATTTAAAATTCAAGAATATTTAACTTGTTGCCATTTCTTTGTTTATAAATAAGATTTTCTCCCTTAATCTGGTGTTCGTAAGCGATTATCTAGAATTGCCTAATGGGGAAATCCTGACTTGTGCAGGTACATTTCCCTAATTTTGTGATACATATTTATGTATATTACCCTGTATACGGTTCCCTGTATATAACGTGTAGAGACATTAGGTGTTTTTTGAATGCAGGAGAGATGAAAAATGAGCAACGCCCTCTCCGGGACTCGAACCACGAACGCGCCGAGCGTGCTTACCATTACACCACGAAGGCGTGCTAAGAAGTCTGGAGAAATACCTTATAACCTCCCCTCTGGATATGCAAACAAAGAACTGAAAAATGAGAAAGTGAGTATAGAGAAATAAATGTACGTTTTTGTTTGAAGAAAAATTTAATTCCGAGATTTTTAAATTATAATATTATTTTGCGTGTTCTCAACTCCAAAAAATCTTACATATGTGAATGTCTATTTAAAAAGAAATGCATATTTAAATTTGCTCATATTACTTTGTCTAAAGTTTTTGAAATGGTTACATATAAAAATGAGTTTCAGAAAAAATATACACAATGCATGAGGTAGGTTTTAAGGCAGGATTCATAAAAGCAGACAAAAGGTGAAGCAATTGTAACATTCTAGATATACAAACGTTCCATCTGATCTCTTGGCACGTTCCCAGATTACCTGGAGTTCCTTATCGAAGTCAATTTTCAAAACTATATTTCATCTCATCTTAAGAATTTTTGAATTTCTGAGACGCTATCAAAATGATGATATTTAATATGAAATAAGTTTAGGAGGAGAAAATAGGTTCTAAATCTGGTACACTGCGCAAAAAAAAATGAGACAGATCTATATTTCCCGTTCTACTAGGCCGATTGACGAAATTCAAATTGTGTTTTTCATGTCTCGAAAGGGCGACTTAGGCTATATATTAGATTTATATAAAGCATTGTGCTAACATAGGTGTTCTCACACAAAATCGGACTTCTTCTGAAATAACATAGCAATTTATTTCTATATTTCGATTTTACGACTCAAATTATGCCTAGATATTAAATTTTGTAATTTTTGGTGAGAAATTTAATAATTTATCTTGGAGGATTTTTTTTAGCTTGCGCCAAGAATACTTCACTTGGCGAACTTCTTAATTTAAAGCAACTTATTTTCCTTTCCTTTTTTTCATTGTCTACAAGCGAGAAAAAAAGTCATCGTTCATACTTTCAAATAATTTTAACAAAGTGCGTAAACCACATTTCTGTTGTTATCGTTTATAATAAATACGCCAAATTTCTAAACCCGCCAAAATGTAAATTCACGCATATCTTAGGACATTTTGTATAAAAAACTCTAATGTTTTGCAGGTATGCTTAAAAATGCATCTACTTTAAGATCATGACCAAAACTGTATAAGTTATAATTCAAAACGTTTTTCGAAAATTTTATAAAAATTATTTAAAATTCAAATTTTAAAACTAAATCATAAAAATGGGCGAATTTTATTTGTAATGAACCTAAATTTTGAAATATGAAAGGAAGAAACAAAAAAGTGTGATAAAAAAGGTATTAATAAATGTGTATCAAATTCGATATTCAATTAACATGGAGAAGTTAAAATTTAGGGGGATATTTTTTTTAAAAACTACTCGGGAAATTTTTCAAAACTTGGCAGTTTGCCATAATTTGAATTGTAGAATCGAAATCAGGAAAAAAATTGGCATATCATTTAAAAAAAAACCTGTTTTGTATCAAAATATCTATATTAGAACTATGCTATGTATAAATCTAATACATAATATGAGTCGCGCTTTCGAGACATGAAACACGCAGGTTCAATTTCGTCAATCGGCCCAGTAGAACGGAAGATATAGAACTGCACCCCCCCTTTTTTTCAGTGTACGTAAGAATGATTATTGAGAATAATTTTACTCCTGTTAGCTGCAATTTACTTTTTGGCAAATGCATTGTATTAAAGAAAGTTTTCTATTTTCTGACCCTTAGTAAGTAATGCGATATCAGCTGAGTAAAATCAGATAGAGAATTCTATTAAACCTCTTTTCGCAAAAGAATGCTTATTTAACTGAAAGAATTTGAAATGAGCTTAACTGCTATTACTTGTTGATAACTGCTATTACTTGTTTTCGTTGATATTAGCTGAAAACATTCATCTCTAAAATTGTCCAGAATCGCTATATATACACTAAACTTTTTACTAATTGAAAATTAATTACAGCACTATAACGTAAATTTCCAAGTTTATATAGCACTCGAAATACTATTGAAATCCGTGATTTTGGTTTTGTATTGCACTATCATTGCTCGCTTTCATTACTGTAAGTATCATTTATTTGACTAGAATTATTTTGCGATATAGTTATAATGACAGATGCTTAAATTCTATAGAAATTTACGGTCTATTAATTTAATTAATGGAACAGAGAATACAACACACTGCAAATATTACTTCAGTTAGAACAATGTAACTATATTTGATAAACTATCTAATATTGTTACCAAATATTCCATATATTAGCACCCAATGTTATTAATATATCGAACGCATAGTGATGGGATAAATATTGGTGCGTGCGTACCGGTTCGTAATGGTTTGAATGTACAAGGCGATACAAAGTTAATAAAATTTATTCTTTTCACAAGAAATAAAACAAAATGCTGAAATATTTCATCAGAAATATTCGTACAATATCATAATATCTCACAGAAATTATATTTTGAAATACTGAAACGTTGAATACACCTCAAATCAAAATACAGAGGAAGTTAATTCGATCTCACAGCGAATTCGTTACAATCAAAAACAGCACTAAGTAAACAAATACAGTTCGCTTAAAACAACAACTACTACTAAGCTAAGATGTTTTAATCCGGCTTTTATAAGTTTTTTAATCAAGCACTAGAATATTCTCATAAAATCTATTTTCTTGACTTTTCTGGATAGAAAAACAGTACAATTACAAGATACCGCTTTATTAAATGCACGTGCTCTTGTATTTTTACTTCTCTTAAATTAATTAGTTTATGTCTTAACTTAATTATTTTCTCTTAAATTTCGTCACGCGCTGCGTTGCATGGAAAAATAAAACAATTTTAATTACAATTTTAAATAAATACAAAATCCGTAACAATGTTAATAACGTATATACATATTAACCATATACATATATTATAAAACGTAGCACAGTACCGGAAATTTATTTTGTTAGCTTTATTTTTATGTCTAGTTGTTAAATAATATCATTTCCAATTTCATCAGTTCAGATTTCAGTTAAATCTACTAATATAAATGCTAAAATTATAAAGTTACTTATATGATTTAAATTCAAGAGAAAAGTTCGACCAATACATTATTTTTTAAATTAACACTATCCAAAAAATTCGTATGTTTATATTCTACAAAGCAGTCAGATGCTGCATTTGAGTAGCGGAAAAGACTTTATAGTGAAAGAGATTTTCCTGTCTCTAAATGGCAACAATAAAACTCCTACATTCGTGAACTGCATAAAACAATTTCATTTTGGGCTACACGCAAGCAGATTTTCTAGTAGCTCACGCGCTGGAGAATTCAACTGGAGGCAAACCACCGTGAAATAACAAAAATTGAGAGGCGGGCTTTTTGTGGGTGCAGCCGAGTGAAGAATAAACTGTTTTCGTGTTCCAAAACAAAAGCTAGATGATCAAAACCTCCCCCAAACTCATCTGAATTTGGAGCAGTTATATGTCATGTACATCTCGTACACCGGAAATTGATAAGCTCAGAAAGCGTTTGTGACGTGTTTAAAGGAGCTCTGAGATTACTAAACCATCCTTTATAACTGAAATTATAATTTTTCAAAATTTAGATGCTCTTAGATGCTTAGAAATGAATTAGATGCTTAGAAAAGTACGTATAATATTGAAAAGGATTAAGTATAAGAAGTAAATGATACAGATAATCTCATTTACTTGGCATAATATAATATTTATCTAAACTTAATTGCATTAACACTAGAAGCGCCAGAGCAGTCATTTTGACTGCTTTCGTCATTTCACTTTCGATTCTTAAAAAGCCCTCTACCTTACGAATTCACAAATTTTTGGATTTTCCTAAAAAACGTCGAAAATTATTGGTACCAAATATGAATCGAACAAAATTCAAATTAACGAAGATATTATTAGTTATACCTAAAAGCGCCACGAGCAGTCATGTTGACTTCTAGTGACTGTTATCTGGTTCATAGTCATATTTACTGCTATGAGGGTAGTTTTATCTTGTTATGTCGCTCAGAAAACACTTTTCTTCGAAAAATACCTGGCGTGCACATTCATTTCAATCACTGATTATTTACAAGAGGATATACTTCACTTCTGCCCAGAAAACACTTTTCTTCGTGGACTATGACATCTACTTCACAAACTACAGCTGGAGCTCAAAATGTGCTAAAAGATTTGCCGTGTCCAACATCTTATGCAAAAAGAAGTTTCGGGAACAATGGTGTTGAGTACTTGGAGGTTGTTTGCGGATGAATCTTTGTTACGCCATATTAAAAAGTGCACGGAAGCAGAGGTAGTTTTGAACAATGAAGAAATTTGGAGAATACCTTTAGAAGAGCTTCGTGCTTTTATTGCTATTATTTATGCAAGAAAAACACATGATTACAATGATATGGATTATGAATTTTGTGGAATAATGCATTGGGTCCTCCTTTTTTTCCGGAATGTTTCGCAATCGTTTTCGAGATATTATGAAATATCTAAGATTTGACTTGAAGTCAAATAGGACACAGGGTTTAGAAAGCGATACGTTTGCACCTTTCCAAATATTTGGGAAACATTTATATAGTACTGTGCGATTTCCTGTAAGATAGGAAAAATCTAATTGTGGATGAGCAATTATTTCCATCCAAAGCCAGGTACGTTTATACAGTATATGCCGAATAAACCAGATAAAATCGGCATCAAATTTTGTATGCTAGCCTATGTAAACTCAAAGTTTATGTGCAGTGCTTTTCCATATCTTGGAAAAGCTACATCCAGAAGTGAAACTGAAAGTCTTCTTGAAAATGTAGTAAAGCATCATCTAAGCTGTTACCTGAATTCAGGTAGAAATTTGACTGCGGACAATTATTTTTCCTCACTATCATTAGCTAAAAGACTTGAAATAAAAAATACAACTTTTGTGGGCACACTAAGAAGACATCGAAACAAAATTCTACAGGAAGTAAGGAAATCAAAAACCTGTAAGGTTTTAGTTTAAACTAGCAAAGTTTTATTTTAATTTGCCCTTTTCTATCTGTTCTCCTTTCAACTTCCCGTTAGAATAAGCGCAGCGCGCGTTTCAGCTTTATGCTAATTTGAAGTGGAGCCAAGTTTTATTTAAACCGTACTTAGAAACCTCTCAGTGTGAGAGAGCTTTTAGTCTCAGACCACTGTTACTCTGCTCAACGTTCGCCTGACCAGCTAGTATTTAAATTCTAAGCCGTAGCGCTGTTACGCTATTACTTATTGAAGTAAATCTAAGTGCGTTAGTATTAGTTAAATCTTGCTACGCACCATTTAGTTTAGAGGCCAGCCTCGCGTTACAGCTCTGTGAGCAAAGACGATTTAATTTCTAATTAGCTTTAGTTTAAATTTATTTGATTGTTCAGTTTAGACGCAAGTGGTGGTCATTATTTTCTGTATCCCTCCCGAGTTGGGAAGTGGCTGTACATAATTGTGGTTTAATAGAAGAGGATTTTAAATCCTTCTTACGTATAGTTATTCTACCACTTGATCACAGTATTCTACCACAGAACATAGCTGCATTCAGCTCCCTGTTCAAGATCAGGACTTAAGATTTACACGAAGATGTTCGCCAAGAATATGCACCGAACACTCAGTCCTGATAAACCTAGCTATTTGAAACAGTTTTGCTAAAGAATGGTGAAAACTACACTGATGTCTGTCAGGGAAAAAGGAATAAAAAGGTCCTACTACTAAGTACCTTACATCCGAGTGTAAATGTAGACTGACAAAATAAGAAGTTACTTCAGAAATAGTAGAGTTCTACAACAAAACGAAATGTGAAGTTCATACCCTTGACCACATGATGCATAAATATTTTATCCGGGCTGTTTCACGTACATGGCCTGTGCATGTTTTCTGTAATATGCTGGATTTGGCAGGAACGAATACCTACGTCATCTAGCATAAATTGAGTGATAAAAATATTACAAGGCATAGCTCCCTCTTTTAATTAGCAAAGGTGATAAGAGAGCTTCATTTAAATAGAAGTAAAGCAAAAAATTGCCCCAGAAAATTTCCAACTCTAGCAACAGGCTCTCGAAGAAAAGACGTCAGTGCCAGATTAGACTTTGTAACAACAACAAAACAAGTGATATGAGTAAAACATTTTCATATTATGTGTGTGGATAATTCACTTCCAGCTTTGAAAACGTTGTGTTGAGTAAAAATTGCCGAAAGCTACAAAATGCGTTTTATGAAGAGTAAGTTGCAATTTATAATAAAATATATATTTTTTATAAAAGTAATCTGTTGTTCTTTAAAAAAGTTCTTAACCAACTATAATTAATATTCTTAAAAGCATTATAAAGCATTTGCATTTTGATATATACTTTAATTCGCTGAGCAGTCAATTTGACAGCCGTTGGCGCTGCTAGGTAGGGGAAAAGCTCGGCGCTTCTTGCGTTAAAGCTTAAAAATAAAACCTCGAGCTTGCGAACCAAAACAAGATCATATTATCTTGATAGCGAGTTTTTAAATTCGATGTAAAAACTTAATCTCACGGAAAGATTTGTCTAGATTATGGAAACGCACTCAAGGGTACTTTGCCTGAGTAGAGGAAAAGTGACCTTGTAGGGTTTATCCTAATTTTATTAACAGTTATTTTAAGTTAATGCATCTATCCTATCTATTCTATTTTATCCTATCTATTCTAGTTTCAACTTACAATTTCCTACCAGAATGTAATTTCAGAGACGTAGTTAATGCTGATGAGTAAAGAGTAGTATTTAAGTCGATGTTTCACTGACTTCGGGAGAGAGAACCTGAGTTCCTGACTAGTGCGCGTTTGCCTTTTGCTACGACTCTCTAAGCTATTGCTACTTGGCCATACTTTAGACCCTTGTTTGGCTTCGCCGATTTAATTAAAATTTAGGGGCCAACTACTTAGAATCCTGATAGCTTCGGCTATATCTTTCAGTTAGCTTTAGTTAAACTTAATTAAGTTTAATTTTATATTGATTTATGTTCAAGCCCAAGTGGAAGCTTTGCTGCATACTCCGAGTTAGGCGTTGATTGTATCATATTTATTGTGAGAAATTATGGGTAGTTAACCTTTCGTAAGTCTTTCGTTTCTATTCACTCGCTTAAGCGATTATTCGCTTATTAGTGCTTGTGGGGTTCAAGGATTGAACACTGAATTAAATAAGTAAAACCCCTAGTGCTTTACCTCAGTAGAGAACGCCTTCGTGGAGGCGCTTTAACGGAAAACGGCTCGAATTTTATGCGAATTTTGTCATGCCTGGTAAATATCACGAAACCTTCTGTGAAGTCCGTTCGGTAAGCAGAACTTATACCTGAGTCGAAAAGCCAATGTTTAGATATTTTGCAACTAGGCTCCTGGTGAGTCTTGTCTCTTTAAAGTAGTTTTTTAAATCGACTTGGATTAATTATGAAGGCAATAAACAAAATGAAATGGATAGCATTGCTTTATAAATGACTGCTACTGAATGGAGGCTTTAAAAAACTAAAACTTTAATATTTTAAATGACTATGAATGCGTCATCTATGTATCACACATTTGTTTTTTTTAAATTAAAATTTATGAAAAACACTTTTATTTATGTAGCAGAACGTTAAACGCATTAATTACGAATGTGTGTTTTCTGATTTGACTGATCAACATTTCTTACTTAAATATGACAGTTTCAGAATATTTTCAATATAAGTTACATGAACTTATAATCTAACACTTAGGTTTAAAATATGTCCACATTTTTCTGTTCAGCATAAAACGAAGACTCGGAATTTTTTCTCTAGATCGCAATTTTTATATTATTACATTTTTATACTGAATAGTTTTTTAAATAATTAAAGCAACATTATGCACTCAGATTATTTTCTATTAAGTATTAATTGTTCACTTCTAAAGCAAGCACTTCGCTGTATGAATATGCTTTATGTGGTATTATTTGATATTATGTTATACGAATATACCCTTTCAAATATTTATTTACAGAACTGTCGTCTCAAATGATCTCAAATTAACTAAATACGGATATGGGGTTCCATAACACTCATTTAGGTACTCAAATACATGTTTAGTGATCAGGATAGAAAACTTTGTTGGCTAAGGACTACTCATGTAGTATATCTTACGTCCTTTTTGCCTAATAATGATACAAAGATTTCATTTATAAATCATAACTTTTAAGGTATCATCAAAAGCTAATCTGATCATTATTGCTTCATTAATGTTAAATATCTCTTTGACTTATTTTGAAATGAGAATAGGTTTTATTTTAATAAGGAAAGGTGCAAATATTCTTAAAAGAAAGTTCTAAACTAAATCCTTCCTCGCCAGAGATAAATAGGAATTTAATACTTCTGCTTGAGTTTTTAACATGTGGTGAATATTTTCTAACAGTTTCGCAAAAAATAGTAAATGTTTTTCACGAGAATATTTGATTTCGTCTTTGGAAAACTCCTGTTGCGTTCATAAAGATTCTGTCTTTAAGACATATGCTTATAAGATATCTCTTTCGTTATTTGTCGAAGTGTAAAATATTTAGTTATGCATTTTATACTATTCGTTCTATTCAATCAGAATTTCTTAGTCCATAAAAAGGGTAAACAAAAGTGTATACTCGATCTATTTCACGCTTATAGCATGCTGTTGATACTTGAATGCTTTTAGATTGCTTCCATAAGAGTTGCGGCAATAATATTTTAATTAAAATTATTTTTCACGAAACTGAATCATGAAAGGCCTCAGGTTATTTTAATTCTTACTCAATGGAATTCATATAATACATCGTAACTCTTTAAGATGATAACGGAATGATGCTAGTTAGAATATACATAAAGATACAGCTTCGATACTTCTCTTTCTGTCTAGACTTTCATCTAGTTTTTGCCTCCCATTGTTCACAACAAAGCTATATCAACTTTGAATGGGGTATCGAATATATTGCATCACCATATTTATTCTCATCTTCAAAGCTCATTTCAGAGAGTTCACCATTCTATTCTCCAAGTTACGATCTCATTGTAAGAAGTCTGACTCATCGAAATCAGCATGCCTCTCGAAACACTACTCCTTGAATTTATTGCACATTCTTCTCAAGAAGATGCGGCGTCTTTGCATTTCGTGAGTTCTTATCTCAGACATAGAAAAAAGTGGAAGATATACCGAGAAAAAAAAAGAGAAAGAAAAAGGCGAAATAAAACGTACGGCTGTTAAAAAACAACATTTTTGAAAGGTTTCAGTTGAGGCAAGGCAAATATCGACAAAGACATAAAGTTCCAAATGACAATCATGGGATTTGAAGGATATAAAGGGAAAAGGAAGGGGGAAAACTCGTAAAAATATTTCTTTCTGAATCGCAGTAATGATTTGATGGCTTCTAGATAAAACTGGTATAACTTACCGTATCTTATGACGCAAATTTCTTGATACTGGAGTTATTATTTACAGAGTTTTCTCAATGAAATCTGCATAGCTGTATTTCATCTTCGACTGCGGATTCGATTATTCAAGGCAACTAATAAACAAGTAGTTAACGAAATGACACTTTTAACAACAGTACATAAATCTTTAAGTATTTAAATTTTATACAGCGGAGGAGAACATTCTGCCGAAATTATATCATACAGATAATATGTTCGTTTGTTTAAATGTAAATTTAATTTAAATTAATGTTTAATAAAATATTTCTTCTAGATTTATTCATTGTAGCACATTAGTTAACGTTCGATTGCTGTGATTAATATTCCACTTATAAATATACGATACACTCTAAACGTTATATACGAAGCATTTGCATTTTCTTAATTATATTTTAATGCAAACAAGAGCCCATTTATTTGTATTGCGGAGAAGTGGAGCAACTTTTCATTTCTATAAATTTTCAAACAATTAATGGCAGTTTTCTTTCAAATTAATTCAGGAGAAGGAACAAAGTTTCTTAATAACAGTTCAGGTTGATTAGAAGAAGAATACAATGAAACAAAAATGCATATTAAAGCAGTAATAGAAATATAATTACTGCGGAGATATTCATAATGAAGGAATGCTTATCTCCATTCAAATGTTGCCTAGATATGGATACATGTGAAGGATATGTTTATATATTTATGATAAACATCTCGTTATTGTCAGTTTTTATATTTTAATTGGGAAATAAACATCAAGTGATTTTAACATGAACTTTTTTTTCTTAACTGAAAACGTAACAGTCCTTTCGAGCTCAGAATACATTCCTCAGGGTTTGAAAAAATAGTGAATTTATAATTTGCGTTAAAAAAAGTGGATATAAGAACTTATTTTTTGAAAAATATGAACGAAATCCATTCGATAACTCATTAATTAATAAAACGAAAGGATAAAAATCACCTTTTGAAGAATGCCTTTCAGGTAGGATTGGAGTTTTAACTAAGTCTTTCCCTTCCGTCGGCTTTATCTTTGCCATTATAAGAAAGAAAAAGAATTTTCGAAGAGGAAATGCCAGAGTATGTAAAACTTGTTTGCTTTTTAGTTTTAGAAAATTAGAGGAACGAAAGAAGAGAAAGATGGCAAGATAATGAAACTGCGAGCTGTTCACCTGTTGCCAAACTTTTCTCATTATATCGTTGTTCTGTAAACTTCCATTGGAGAAAAAATTCCGAAGCTTTAAACCTGGTATCTCCATCAATGATGGCATTTTTGTTTTTATCTATTTGTTTATTAGTTTGTTTATCATCATTTTATGTAAACTAAGCGTGTTGTAAACTTGGCATCTTTAAGAGAGGTTGCTTGAATAGCTATCATTTGGCGATTATTTTTCGCTTGAAATTAGTTTCAATTTAATAAATAGACGCAGATAATGTATTTTATGCTTTTCAATTCTACTTCTAAAATTACATTTACATAAATAAATTCATATATAATTTCCAGAGAATTCATGGAATTATTTTGTTTATCGTACCCAAACTGCATTTTGCTGCTCAACGCCTTGCCGCCACTTTTACGTGATCGTGATTAACAGTTAAACTGCATAAAACAACTGGTGTACGTTTCATATTGAATAAACGAAAAATATTCTACGCGACAGATGAATAACAACAAAGAGAAATTAGAAACGTTTAGCATTTTACCTCTTTGGCACTAATAGGCTGAATGTGAATATGAAATTATAATTAAGTATGAATTACGTATCTCACTTATTTAATAGCTAGCGGAAGTACCCGATGTCAGTTAAATTAGACTGAGAGTAGTATATCTAACAAACAGAGAGAGCGATGCCGCTGTAATCCTTTTCTAATAACGATGCAAAAAGTACGATTCAGAGTCATACATTTTTCAATATTATAAGATATGGAAGCCACATAAAAAGGTTTTATAGAAAAATAAAATAATTCTTTCTCATTATATCAGCAACAATGGCAGTGAGCAGTGGCAACAACTTTCGAAATAAAGTGGACGTCGACCTTTTCCAAGACCCAGAAAAGAATTGTAGAAAGTTTGGTGACGATAGCTATAGAAGTGACTGAGTTATTAGCGAACAAGCAGACAGACTTTCTTCTTTATATATATAGATTAAATTTTCAAAGACCAAATAAGCTAGTTTATCTTCTCATATAGGATGTAAGTTGTAATAAAACTAACTATCAAAAACATAACAATAATGTTCCTGTACGAATTCGAGGATAAGTAAATCTTAGAATGTAGAGCTAAGCTACATTCAACAGTTCACTGCTAGTATACATATATAGCAATGTTTTATCATCCATTGCTACATATGTCTAGTAGCATTGGATGATGAAATCTGTTATATCTAGAAATCTAATTAAATTTGGGATTTTATCAATACATGAAAATTTGTATCGAATTTTCCCAGTGGAACTAATTAAATATCAAAGCATTTAAATAAGTCTAAATTATTAACAATTACTAAGTCTAAATTATTAACAATTTAAATCTTATTTAAGGATTGATGACTTACACACTTGTTTGCTGAATTTAGAATGAAGAGTATGATTATGTTTTCTAAATATATGCTGTTGAACTATCATTTACTGACATCGTAACGTACAAAATGCACTTACTAAGTATAGTACTAAAAGTTACTAAGCACTTCGATTTTAAACATCCAGTATTACTAAATGCTAGAATTCACCTGTACATTCTGAGGCTTGTGTGTTTCTGAACTTTTGCAGCAAAGTAATTACAGTAACTATACCGTTAGAACAACGTCAGTTGGAAATGAGAAGGCAATGCTACAACAACACGCCAAATATCGAACCTCGAGAATTTAACATTCGAAATATCGTGGCTCGAGATTTCCTGTTTTCATCCGATATATCATCGCACGTTATGTGTTTTGCCCTATTTCGCCATTTTTAGTAGGATGTACTACACAATTTGCAAATTACGTAATGAAGAAGAGGCTGCGAAAGATTCCGTCAGGACAACGGAATAGTTCATGGCAATTGACTTTTTTCTCAAACTCATACGATGAAGTTAACCTTTGAATCAAACAAAGCTCTTATATGGCGTTGTCACGTAAGTTCTTGCTGTGAAAAGAGGATTCAGACCAAAATATAGTTTGAAGGCTCTTCTCCTTCTTTCCTCAATGTCGTTCATTTTATCTATCAGTGGTTTAACTGACGTCGACTGAATTTTTCCAACTTCAGTTAGAAATCAGCCATACTATGACAGTAGTTTGGTATAACTACTTGAGGGAGGTATGCGCAAAGAGTTTGATGCCTCCCAAAAGAAGTAAAATCGGTGGAGCCAACAAAATCACAGAAATAGATGAAAGTCTTATCACAAAACAAAAAACCAGCGTTGGATGCATTCAGCGTTAGGGTTTGTGCCGGGAAAGCAAAGAATGTTTTCTAGTCGCCATTTTCGATCTATATGCTACAACATTGATGACTGCCATACAGGAAAACATCACGGTTAGCAGCATTATACATTCATGGACAAAAAAATTAGCGCACCAAGAAATAATTGCGGGATCGCAACGAAACTTCCAATGAAGGTACATGTCGGAGAGATATGCAAATGATTAGAAAGGCAGCCTGGTTGCGCATTACGTATAGCCGGTAGAGGGCGTTGAACGTCGTACTCTGTGGAGTATAAAACAGGTAACCAAAGCTTTGTTTGAGTGTGTTGAATCATTTACAAAGGAAGAGCTCAGGTAGACATGCCATTACGCCGTGCTTGAAGACAATATGAACAGTTGTCGCAGTTTGAGAGGGGGAGAATCGTCGGGATGATGGAAGCTGGGTGGTCAGCTAGGCGAGTAGCTCGTCAATTAGGCCGCTCTGATTGTGTTGTGAGGAGGTGTTGGGACCAATGTCATGTACACGAAGACCAGGCTCAGGACGCCCTCGACAGACCAGTCGTCGAGAAGACCGCCACATCGTAAGAAGTGCGCGCGTACAACCACTTGCTTCACCGGCCGCCATCCAGGCACAGGTAGCACCTTCACTAGGGACCCCTGTGTCTTCTCGAACCATACGAAGGCGCCTGGCGGAAGGACAATTGGTATCGCGGCACCCATTACGTGTGCTGTCCTTGATGCCCACCCATCGACGCCTTCGTTTGGAGTGGTGTCGAGCACGAGGAAACTGGACTGCAGCGGAATGGAACCAGGTCGTCTTTAGCGACGAATCCAGATTCAATCTCGGCAGTGATGACAATCGTGTTCGTGTGTAGAGAGCCCGTGGTGAACGTTTCAATTCTGCCTTTGCTGTACAACGGCATATCGCTCCCACAGCTGGTGTGATGGTATGGGGTGCCATTGCTTACAATACACGGTCACCCCTATTATTGTTCCGTGGCACCATGATAGCACAGCGATATGTTCATGAAATGCTGCAACCACATGTGTTGCCACTCATGCAACGGCTTCCAAGAGCCATTTTTCAACAAGACAATGATTGGCGTCATACGGCAAGGGTGTCACAAGACTGTCTCCGCACTGTTACTACCCTTCCTTGCCCTGCACGATCCCCAGATTTGTCTCCAATCAAGCATATCTGGGATCATTTGGGAAGACGAGTTGGGCATCTCACGAGTTTGAACGAACTAGAGGCAATGTTACAGCAAATATGGAACGAAATGTCTCAAGAAATCATACAGTACTTGTATGACTCAATGCCCGATCGTATCGCATCATGCATTCGCGCTAAAGGGGGGTCTAACGGAGTATTAACTCCTCCGTTCTTTTGCCTTTTTCTCTGAAATAAATTATCCTTTTTCTTTGATTTTCTTATCATTTACTTATATCAAAGCAGTCATTACGTATGTAAAATTTCGTTTCATTTTGACGACTCCTTCTTGGTGCGCTAATTTTTTTGTCCATGAGTGTATTTTCAGACTGCCGGAAAAGGTATAAGAAAGAAGAATTAAAAACGCTGGGTATGAACATTTCACTATGAATGATAATTTTATAGACCACGAAACTGGATATGCCAATACTGTGGAACGATTGTGTGGCAATGCTAAATGGAGAAACAAAGGTCAACTGGTGACTGCTCGCCACCAATTAGACTCATATTTAATAGAATTTATATGGCATTGGTTATATTCAAAAACTGAAATTTTTTCAATAATATTGAATGATATTGTAATTATATTCCATCTGTTAAGATTGAATTTCCTTTCGTTTGTTTATTTTTTATTAACGTGTAGACCATTTTTATGCCACCTGGTTTTAAGATTAAATTACGTTTTGTTTTGTTATTTTTTATTTGTGTGTAGAATACTCTAAATTAAAAAATTTAAAATGAAAAATTTCAATTCTTTAAAAATTATGAAATTTAAGAAAAAGAATAACTTTTTGCAGAAGTAATTTTTTAGTCCTGTGAGCTCTATTGTTATTTCATAATTTTAAACTTGGCAACAACTGGCAAAAAAATGTGTCGCATTTATAACTGACGCTACTCTAACGAAATAGTACCAACATAATAAACACAAGAGTATTCTAACACCACTAACCATTCAGATTATTAAATATTTATTTTTTATTAGCATTTATTGGAATTTAATGTACTAAAGCATTTTATACTGTTGCGTGCATATGAGTTCGTAATGGATTGAATACACAAGTCGTTGAAAAGTTAATAAAATTCATTCTTTTCAGAAGAAATAACCGACTGAAGAGTATATGAGAACGGGAATAACCGGTAGTCTAGGGGACAGCACTGCGGTAAGCTAGTAAAAACAGTGGTGAATTCTTGAAAGTGGTCCTGTTGCTTTCTAGAAATTACTAACGAAGTTATTATGATTGGTTCTGTTGAACCTCTCTACCATGCCGTCCGAATGTTGATATAAAGACATCGTTTGGGTTTTGTCTATGCCGAGTAGCTTGTAGAGTTCTTTTATTACTGTTGAGGTAAAATTATGTCCCTGATCTGAATGTAACTGAAGAAGCCCAAGGAACCTGAAAATCCAGTGCTATAGCATCATCTCTGCCACTGCGAGAGCATCTTATCAGGAAAAGGATACGCTTCAGGCCATTTGCTGAAGTAATCAGTGACAACGAGGACATATTTGTTGCCAGGAGCAGAGACAGAGGTGCTAAGACGCCAACGGCGATACGTTCAAAAGTTGCTCCTACACTGTAACGTTGCAGCTTCCCTCGGCTGCTTTTCTTCGCTCCTTTCCGACCTCCACAGGCATCGCAAGACAGGCACCACTTTTGCACGTCATCCTTTGCATTATTCCAGAAGAAGCGCGTTGGAACTCTCTGCAAGGTCTTCATTGTTCCGAAGTGACCTCCTGTAAGGCTGCTATGTAGTTCTTTAAAAAAATCTCGAATCCGGGATCTTGTAAGTACCAGTTGCCATTGGAAAGTCTTCCCATTATCCTATTCGAATTTCTGGTACACGACAGCGTTTCGAATATGGATTGAGCCCCAGAGAGCCCAAAATTGCTTTACTCTAGGACTATAACTCGAAATGTCCTGCCAGGTAGGTTTTCTGTTTGATGTCTCCATTAAATGAATTATGGGTTTAATGTCACCATCTTCCAGCTGTATACTCCTCACTTCTTTATCACTCCATGGGCCTTGGTCAGCCAATGTTGGTGTAATTTGCCGCGCGACCGGATTAAGCAGCCGGTATTTAGCTTAGGGCCTGGAACAATATCGGCAGCTTTCTGGGCAAGGTATTCTAGACAGGGCGTCGGCGTTTCCGTGTGATGATCCCTTCCGATGACGAATAGTGGTGTCATATATCGGGAGTATGTCCTCCACCTGGCAATTTGACCTTCAGGATTCTTGACGTTTAACCACCAGGCCAACGATGCATGATCCGTGTGCAGCGGAAATTTTCTCCCCTATAGATAATGATGAAAATGTTCTATGATTTTGACTATGGTGAGAAACTCTTTCCTGGTGACAAAGTAATTCTTCTCCTGTTTAGACAGGCCACCACACGTTCTTGGCCCTCTATTTCTTGGGACAAAACAGCGCCGACACTTTCATTACTCGCGTCCGTGTCGAGAATAAATGGTCTGTCGAGCTAAGGCTACGTTAGGATTGGAGCAGATGTTAAAGCTTCCGTCAGGTTCTTAAATGCATTCTCACATTTTTTGTCCACAAGAACTTTTGCTTGCTCTCTGTCAGCTTGAGAAGGAGCCTTGCGATGGAAGAAACATCCTTCCCGAATCTCTTATAGTAGGTGCGAAGCCCTAGCAAGCTTCTCAGCTGGTGGACATTTCGGGACTTCTCCAGTCTTTAACTGTTAATACTTTTTCAGGATCTGTGTGCGTACCTTCAGCAGAAATGACATGTCCGAGGTAAGTCTTTTCCTGTCCGAATAATTTGCATTTAGCAGTACTCAACTTTAGATTGGCTTCTTTCAGTTTCTGAAGCACCTTTCTAGAATTTCTAAATGTTCTTCGAAACTCTATCCGACGATGACGATGTCATCCAGGTATATCAGACAGGCTTCGTATGAAAGACCTTTCAAAACAGTCTCCATGAGGCTCTCGAATATAGAAAGCTCATTACATAGTCCAAACGGCATTACCTTGAACTGCCAAACACCTTTTCCGGCAGTAAATGCCGTCTTTTCTCCGTCATCAGGATGTATTTCTACCTGCCAATACCAAAAATGTTAAATCAAGTGTCGAGAACCACTTGCTTCCAGAAAGAGTGTCCAGAATATTGTCAGTTCTAGGAAGAGGGTAACTGTCTTTTTTCGTAATCTCGACCCATGGTCTTGCTGAAGGCTGGATGACATTGCTTTCTTGCATTTCCTTTAAAAGTGTTCGTGCCTCTAACTGTTTAGCAATAAGTAGACGTCATAGATGTTGCTTTATTGGTGAATGATCACCGGTATCGATCCTATGCTGCGTCAAACTGGTTCGACCCACGTCAGAAGAAGAGCGGAAGAAAATATGCTGAAGATCTTGAATGACACGTACGGCAGCATTTCTCTCTTCATCGTTTAATTGCGTATTCTGCAATAACTCCGCTGTAATGCTCTCTGAAGACACGGATTCTGGAGTGTTAATGTTTCGCTTAACGCTGATCACTGGAGTACATGCTTCCACCACTTCACCTTTCTTAATAAGTCTCGCCTTTTCAGTTACGTTTGCATTTGTCACGGGGATAATGGTTCTCGATAGGTCCACGTGTTCTGAGGCTACTAGTACTCCTTTCGGACTGCTACCGTTCTTGGGATTTTCGATGATGCCGCAGCGGAAATTTCTGTTTTCGGCTATGAGGAAGTAAAAATTCTGTTCCCGATGGGATTGCGATATTGTCTTGTGCTATGATTTTGCGGATAGATTTCACTCCTTCATCATTAATCCCGAATAAGATTATGTCCTCGTTATTTTTAAACACCAAGGAAAAATTGTATTTCCTTAAAAAGTCCAATCCGAGTATGCAAGGGTCTGTAATCTCTAATACATACGCCGTGTGATGGTAAGCGGCACTTCCAAATGTGATTTTAACGTTTAATTCTCCGTTGATGTCGATTTTCTCGCCTGACATAGTCTGGAGGGTAACGTAGGGCGGCGTCCAGATAAGTTTACCTTCAAGCTGTTGAACCAAATTTTTCGAATGATGGTTACATTGGCTCCCGTGTCGATCGTCATATTGCCGGGAACTCCATTGATGTATCCCATGATGAAAAGTCCATTAGTGTCGCCACTCATGCAGAAATCTGAAGCGCTTTAATCTTGGACTTTTTATTATCCGGTAACCTCCGCCCTGCGTGAGGGCCACTAATTATTTTCCTTCCTTCTTTATAGTCACGGTTTTAACATCCGTGCCCTGGGGGTTCTGCAGTTTCTTCGTATGTGCCCTTCAGCATCGCATTTCTAACACTTTCCAGCATTTTCCGGTCGGTTTCTTGTCACCAATATTCCGTTGCAGTGCATTCAGTTGTCTTGTTAAATCGTCTAGGCGAGCAGCCATTTGATTCCCTGGCTCTTGGACTTGCGCAGCTCTGATTGGGTGTCGTCTCTATAAGTTGCTTCCTGACCTGCATCAAATTTCATGTCTTACACCAGACCACTTTATATCAGCCATTCGCAGTGCTTTCTGTATTTCAGGATCCCGGATGCCGTCGATGAAGTGTTGCAGAGACAGTAATTCCCTTGTTTCTCTTGGCCACTCAGTAAAGGCGAAGTGAGACAGCCTTTCGACATCCGTGGCCTCTTGGAGTGTTTCGGTGTGCTTCTATTGGCGGGATTTTAATTGAAGCCTACTGTAGTCTTTCAAACATTTCCCCCCGAAACGTAGCTCCAATGCGCCGGATAGAGCTTTGAAATCTAGCCTTTGGTTTTCGGGAAGAGTCTGCAGGATATCCGCTGCTTCTGCTCTCAGAGAAGCGGCGAGATGACAAGCCTTAGCTTGATAATCTCATCCGTTCGCATCCATCATTTTTGAAAAGCGTGTCTTATAAACTTGAGAAAAGAGGTCTTCCCATTATGAGTGGATAAGTTCAAGGAGGAACGAGAAGGCATGGATAAAAATTTAAAACTATCGGTATTGCTCCCTGCCGTCGCTACGAATTTCTTTAATGTATCAACTTCTTTGGCAACTGCGGAAACTTTGTCATTAATTTGTTGTTCCTCTGCAGAAACTCTCTCTTCTATTTGTTCTTTCACAGAACACACTCTGCAATCGATTTGTTGTTCCACGGCAGAAACTCTGTCTTCTATTTGTTCCTTGATAGAAGAAACTTTATTTTCAACCGCGTCTATTCTGCCTTCCATAGCCTGAAATTTATTTTCCATTATGCAAGTAATTTCCATTTTTATTTCTTCTTGACCTGCTTTAACGGCTTTCATCTCCTCTTTAACGGATTCCTGCCCCGCTTTAATATCTTCTTTAAAGGATGTTTGGCCAGCTTTCATCTTTTCTTGGAATGCAGCAAAATCATTCACGAGCTGTCTCAATTGTTCTTCCATCCCGCTCGTGATTGGCATTCAATACACTCCTGAAATAACATTGTTGCGTGCGTTCGGGTTCGTAATGAACTGAATGCACAAGTCTTTAAAAAGTAAATAAAATTTATTCTTTTCACATGAAATAAAACAAAATACTGAAATACCTTCTCAGAGATATTCGTTAAATATCACAATATCTCAATCGTTAAACAGAACTCAATTCAAAACAGAGAAAGTTAATCCAATCTCACAGCGAATTCGCTGCAATCAATAACAGTGTTGTATCTCTCAAACAGAATTCCAAAAGGCAAAAAGAAATCTCTTACTTTTTCTGTCGCCTGGGAGCCGAGCTTTTTCCATTCTAATCGATGAAATATCTAAACTACAAAGATTCTGCAGAAAGACTGACACTTCTGTGTAATATAAGCAGATTATATTTATATACAATTTATACAATTATTGGGATACATTTGCATAACGATTACGAGCTCTACTTCTTACAGTCATTCGAGCTCAAGTTTAGAGGGCTAATTACTTTTTATCCGTTAGGATTATTCTAGAGTTTATATGTAATAGCGCTGATAGTCCGGAGTTGAGATGTAACAAACAGCATGATGTAAACAATACCAGTTCGCTTAAAACAACAGCAACTGAGTTGAGGTGTTTTAATTCGGCTTTTATAAGCTTTTTAATTATTCGCGATAACATTCTGGTAAAATCTATAAATATCTCGATTTTTCTGGATGGCAACAGTAATTACGAAATATTTATTTAATAATTATTAAATGCACGCGCTCTTGTTTTTTTACTTTTCCGACTTAGCTTTCTCTTCAAATTCGTCTGCGTTGCATAGGAAAATAAAACAGTTTTAATTAAGATTCTAAATGAAAAGCTAAAAAAATACAAAATCCGTAACAATACTTTGTTTTAATGCTATAACGAAACTACGGAAACAATACCTACAATATTCAAATGTCTTCAAATGATAGCCCTCAGCTATAGCAACATAGCTAAAGCACAGAGAATTAAAATGTTAAAACTCCTACATTTTTATCGAAAGCATTTTCTTTTAATTACATTATAGAGCAGATATTATATATTAGAAGTCTGTTTATTCTGAGAATGCAAGAAACATTTATAGCAATTCTAAATATTCTTCATACATTCACTGAGGAAAAGAAATATTTTAAACTAAAATTACAATTGAACGATTAGTTCTGCGAAGAAAATAACACACGAGAATAAATTACACTCAAATTTTCTTGTTTAATGTAGGATTTATGTGAACGCAATCCGTCTTCTAACTGCAAGTGAATTTACGTCAGATTCTAAGATAATAGTATATGTAAATTCGAGTAATGAATCTAATCAAAACCTGTAATCAGTTGTTATGCTACAGCTTTAACTAGTTCATGTCATAAACTTGCTATAAAATTAAAATAAAATTATTAGATATACTTTGTATTAACTTCGCTAAAAGATGAATACAGTTTAAAAATAACTAAAAATCCATTGTGAATTAATCTACGTATATATATATATGTGTGTGTAATAAAACTGTCCATTAGATATAGTAAAACGGCGTTATTGTTGTGATATAACTACACTCTTAGACAAAATGACGACGCACCAAGAAGGAGTTATCCGAATGGGACGAAAATCGCTAGAAGTGATGTACATGTACAGAAAAACAAATGATTACAGTTTGAGAAAATTGGATGATTTATTGAAGCTTCACAAAGTGAAAAAGTCAGTAACGCGTTTGTCCACCTCTGGCCCTTATGCAAGCAGTTATTCAGCTTGGCATCGATTGATAGAGGTTGCGAATGACCTCCTGAGGGATATCGTGCCAAATTCTTTCCAACTGGCGCGTTAGATCGTCAACATCCCGAGCTGGTTGGAGGGCCCTGCCTATAATGCTCCAAACGGGCTCAATAGGAGAGAGATCCAGCGACCTTGCTGGCCAAGGTAATGTTCGGCAAGCAGTAGAAACATGGGCATTTTCTTGCTGAAATAAAAGCCCATGGTGGCGTGACATAAAGGGCAACACAATGGGCCTTAGAACTTCGTCGACGTACCGCTGTGCTGTAAGGTTGCGACGTATGATAACCAAAGGGAGCCTACTATGAAATGAAATGGCACCCCAAACCATCACTCCTGGTTGCCGGAAAACAGTCAGGTTTGTATCACACCGCTGTCCTGGGCGACTCCAGACTCGCCTTCGCTGGTCATCGGGGTTCAGTTCAAAGCTGGACTCATCACTGAAGATTATTCTACTCCAGTCAGTGACATTCCAGTGCGAATGAGCCCGATGCCACATCAAACGAGCTTGGAGTTGTACAGAGGTCAATGGTAAACGGCGCAAGGGGCGCCGTGACCTCAGCCCGCTTTCTGAGAGCCGTCTATGAATGGTCCTTGCGGTCACTGAAGCACTAGTTGCACGTGGGATCGATGATAATGGTGCGTCTGGGCTGGTGAGTGGCTCTCTGACGATTGCTCGGTCTTAGGCCTACCGTTTCCTTCTTGACACTGTGTGCGGCCATGATTCACCCATTCTTGCCAACATCGTCTAATAGTGGTATCGTTCCTGCTCAATCGTCGAGCTATTCGCCGATAAGGCCAACCGGCTTCTGAGCCCAACTACACGACCTCTCTCAAATTCTGGCATCTGCGCATATCGTTCACGCACCTGTATGCGAGGCATAGTTACTGTCTACCAGAGTATACGGAATGAAATTTGTGAAGAATTTATGGCCTGCAATCATAATTTCTACTCTTAAATATCCTGCAAGTTGCGCAGATCAGATGCGCTGTAGCGACAACCGTTCATTCATTGGCAGCCAAAATGTAAAATTTTGCATTTTCCGTCGAAACCTGTATGCATATCAATTTGTGTCCAATTTGC
The DNA here is from genome assembly GCA_000611955.2 of Stegodyphus mimosarum. Classification (NCBI taxonomy): domain Eukaryota; kingdom Metazoa; phylum Arthropoda; class Arachnida; order Araneae; family Eresidae; genus Stegodyphus; species Stegodyphus mimosarum. The sequence continues at coordinate 783,923 of KK122319.1, forward strand.
TTTATATCTTCTCGGTGCGTCGTGGTGCGTCGTTTTTTTTTGTCTAAGCTTTGAACATAATATCACAGTTGCAAAAATTTGGCACACAGATTGCTTATTTTAAATAATTACAAAAAATTCAAATTTTTCGAAACATAGTTAATTTTCAATATTTCAACATCATAAATTTTATACTAGTATTACTAATCTTCTGGTTTTTTCTTTATTTTTACGTTTCTAATTGTCTTATTTAACACAAAACTAGAAGACGCCACAGCTTTCTCTAATACAAACATTTTCCTCTAATTAGGCAAAACCACTTAAAACTGACTCATGAACTGTATCATGAGTGGTTTAAGGGTTACTCTGTCAGTTGCCTTTAAAGGCCTCCGTTCCTTGTTCAAAGGCAATTGGCATTTGAACTGCACTACATTCCATTTATAAAAATTTCATTTATAAAAAATTAACAAACTCCCATTATGTAAAAAAAATAAATAAATACATGAAAAACTTATAAGGTGGAAGCCTCTAAAGTTTATATCTTCTGATATGAAGGGTAAAGGGAAAGAATAACAAGAGGTAAAGACAGGGCCTCTGTTTTGAACCAGTACTCCTTCATCATGCTCATTTTTAAAATAATTCAAAATTCTTAAAATTCAAATTATTAAGCAATAACCTCATTTCTAATTATTAGAACAGCAACTGTAATAACCTTCACTAAATAAAATAATTACAAATCTTTTAATTCCTTACTTAATTATGCAAAACAATTAGGAAAAACCAAATTTTGGTGTTCCAAAATTCTATTCACTTTCATAAACTAGTACTAAATTTTAAAATACAAACAACATTAGATACCTAAATTTCAAAGCAGTACTTAATGAAAAATCACTTACTTCATAGTAATGAAAAACGTTTAACATACATCATTTTCAAAATAATATATAATAAACTCTCAAAATTTCTGAATTAAAAATCAAATTGGAAACATTGAGTCTAAATAATATTGCCCTTATTATCCTTTGCTAATCAATAAACAACTACAAGCTGTTATTGTCGTTTGCGAATCGACACAATTACAGAAATGTATCACAAAATTTACAAAATTTGGAAACTTAAATTCCGTCGCTAATTTTCATTTTTGAACCGTCACTGAATTTAGGCGATAAAAATATCTGAAGAATAACTTTTAACACGAAGATCCTTAACGCACACTCAAAACGTATGTAGACCAATCATCAGGCAAAGAATCTTGAAACTCTCGTTAATATTGTGAAGATGGATATTTTCTTTTTACTTCCAACTGTTGATCACTCATTATAAAGCAGAGGTAGACTGGAAATTTAATTACTAGAAAGGACAGGGAAAACGATATTTTTTCCTTTTTTCTTGATATTGTTAGACAACTTAACACTTTTAAACAAGCAATTTAATTCATTAGGAATGTTGAATCAAGGAGGTATCACTTTGAACAGATTCGAGTTCGACTGGGCCATGATGTAATAAAACTGGTCCATTAGATGTAGTAACACTGCATTATTGTTGTGATATAACTGTATTATTGTAGAACACTGTGCCATTATTGAAATAAGATGACTTGGTGAGAGTTGCAAAGGGTTATTATTGAAGAGGACTGCATCATAACTTGAAGACTTTGCTGCGTAGTTAGCAAGATGACACTCGAAGAACACGCATAACGGTAAATTCCAAACATGATTTTATTTTCGTGACAATACACATTACCACCGTGAGTACGCTATGCACGCAAACAATTTTGTTCAACTTACATCTTAAACAATGGACAAATTTAGGAAAGTAAATTTTGCACGGTTAGCGACACAGAGGTAAGCAACAGAAACGACGAACGAAAACAAGAAGATGGAGTTAGTTGGAGATCATCATTCGTTAATTACTTCATGAGTGGAGGAATCACATTTTTCGTAGACTTTGAATGTAATCTTTAGTAATTTGGCATCTAATGGTAAAATCTTTAAAGAATTATGGATGACAGTGTTCCTAACGAACCACGAAGAGTTTGATAGAAATCTGAGAGTTTTACTCTGAAAACTTTGAAACTTTGTTCTGTTTGAACCTGCAGTAGCTGCCCACGCCGGGGCGGCAAAAGGGAGTTGCGACATAATTAAGGCTTTTATACGAATTCCATTTCAGATCACACGACACTTGAATGTACAGGATTTGGGGTTCAGGTTTCATCGGTAAGTGCGCGTCGGAACCGCAGGGAGAATAATTTATTGCTGTTATCATTAGAATGAAATGGAAGTTAAAAGGGGAGTAATTTATTATTTGAAAGCCTTTTACATATTAGATATTTTATATTTTACACACACACACACACACACACATATATATATATATATATATATATAAAGAAGAATGTCTGTGCGTTTGTGTGTTTGTTCGCGAATAACTCAGTCACTAATATCGTCACCAACCTTACTACAATACTTTTCTGGGTCCTGGAAAAGTTCAACGTGCCCTTTTTTCCAAAAAGAAGTATCTAAAATAAGAGATATTAATTAAAAATGCTGAAAACTCTAATTTTTGCCCTCCTTTTTCCGAGTGACAACAATCTCGCACGCTGGAGATAAAAATCTGCTTTATTTTGAGAAATGTTATCACTGCTCGCTCTCAAATTGTAAAGTTTGTTAATAAGACATTTCTAAGCTTTACAATGAAATGAAAATAGCATTACCAAACATTTTATACATTATTCTCGATTTTAAAAATTTGTAGAAAGTCATTTCGACCATTTCTAGCTTCCGTCAGCCGGCATATTAATTAAAAACTCTAAAAACACTAATTTTCTCACGCATTTGTCTGAGTGGCAATAGTTTGCCTTTTGCAGATAAAAATGCTTTATTTCGAAAAGTGTTGCTACTGTTCCCTTTACAATCGTAGAGTTTGTTAAGCAAAAATTTATAAGTTTTACAAAATCTATATATATATATAAAGGAGAATGGCAGTTTTTGTCAGTTTGTTTATTAATTTCTGATCAGTTATGAAAATTTTTTGACACATTTAATCGACTAAAATTGAATACAGGTGAAATATTGGATGGAACCTGAGCTTTTACGAACATTTGATTAGAAAGACGAAAATTATTAAAAGTGCGTCCCATTGCTGATATAATGAAAGAGAATTAGTTTATTTCTATCGAAATTTTTTATATCGGTTCCATACACATCAGACTAAAAAATATATGAGTATGAATCGTAATTTTGCATCGTTATTAGAGGAGGTTTATAGTGGTAACGTTCTGTCTGTTGTTTGACACATTATTCATGTCTCTTCGAAGGTTATGTACTAATTTTTAATGAAAAACATCAGCCATGGATTGTGTCTTGTTCCTTACCATACTTAACTTGTTACCCTCTAAACAATGTCAGTCCTGTTACCTAATTACAAATAATCTCAACTAATTCGTAATTAATTCTTCAATTTACTCAACTAACAGTATTTAGAATAGTCTAGTATAGATTATAAGGCTAAGCAGTAAACTAAGTAATATTGAATAACCCATGAATTTCTGTCAAACAGCAAAGCATATTTAAGCAAGAGAATGGATAGGAAAAAATGAGATAAACTATGCAATTATAAATCAATAAATGAGTATGGAAATTAACATAGAAAAATATCTGAAAGCTTTCAGATTTTATGTCACGGCCAAAGGACCTTTTTTAACGTTTTTTCTGGCTTACCTTTATTTAGAAATATATTATTCTTCGCATTTAAACCGTAAAATTCAATTCAACAGCAATATCGCAAAATAATTTACAACTAGCATATCTTTAGAATTTCCGAACACAGTCTCACGCGCTAGAGATAAAAAGGTTTATTCTTCATAAAGTGTTGCCAGTGCTCGCTCTGAAATCGTTGAGTGTCTTAAGCAAAAACTCATAAATGCCTTATAAAATATGAAATAGATAATAAACCGAATTCAAAATTCAAAATTTGGTCTTCCAAATGCTCAAATTCGGGTGGAGACGTATGTTATTCAAATTTTGATGGCTCTAGATGCCGTTGTTTTAGCACAATGCGAGAAACTATTATGCATTTATGCAGATTCTTCATTATTTAATTTCTTTAAATATAATACAGGGCGATAATATTTCGTGGTAGCAATTTGTAAAGTGATTCAGACTTTTAAAGTTTTGGACGCAAAATGCCAAAACAAAATTAACAGCTCTTCTGGGCTAATTATTATTAATCAGTAATAAATAAAAATGTTTCTTTGAAAAATTATTACGAAGAGGATCGAAGACGTAAAGAAATAATTGCTTTTGAGCAGACTAAGAGGCAATGATGTCACAGAAGAGCAAACCTTGTAATATTTTAACCTTGATTGTCTGTAAATAGAGAACTGGCTATATATATTTCCCACTTCTAACAAATCATGGTAGTCGACTTCATGTTATAAGAAATATTAGAAAAATTTTAATGCATATACAGTTGATTTTCATAATGATAACTGTTTCACAAAAAGAATCTTATTTAATGTTAGCTTCAAAATATTTATCACCTCATATCATAACGTAATACTTTTCATTTGAAACTCCAAGAAGGAAATTTTTTAGTTTTAAATGATCATGTGATTAAGTTTAAATGGTAATGCTTTTAGATTTGAGGGTTAGAATATGCTCTTAAAGTAAAAATTATTTCCCAGACTCTTAATTTCCGTTACTTTGAATCAATTAAAATGATTCCAAGACTAAATACCCTTTGAAAGGCAAGTATAATAACCGTAGCATTAGCTTAAATTATTTATTCATTTGTCTAATTGCTGGTGGCATTACTCGCAAAGGGAATCTAGCGAGAAGAGCGATTCCTTCATAAAGGATATGTTAAGGAAAACCGATTCGCATTTGCATTTCACATAAAGAAAGTCAAAAATTCCCTTGCAGGCTAATCCGGTCACCGACTGATTGAACTACCAGTATTCAAAGGTCTTGGCCAAACAGACATTGGCAAACTTGCAGCTAAAAAAGGAAATTAAATAGAGTAAGGACTTTCGGACTACCGCAATAATATTCACATGTCACGATTAGGTAGAGTAACACTAAACTTGAATTTTTTGTAAGCTTTTTATCGAAAAGGATTCAATTAGTATTTTTCAATCCTTCTAATCATCTGTAAGGAAAAAAGCACGTAATTTGGTTTTGAAACATTTTCCATAATTATAGTTGGAAGACTATTTTATCTAAAATTAAAATACAGATTTTAGGATTTATATAAACTTCAGTATATTATAAAAATAATTCTAATTTTTACGTTTCCCGTGGTGGGAATTCGAACGAAATAATTGCATCTGCATAAACATTTATCTACCATAAAATGTTTATTTTAGAAATTATTTGTATTCGAAGTCTTAACATATTGTTCTCCTTAATAACTACGCCAGATGAACAAGAATAAATTTAAGCATTATTAAAATAAGCGTCATCTCAACAAGATAAACAGTTATAAACTTTCGAAGAGAAACCAAAGATGAAACACTTTTGTGAAACGTGAGGTATATCGCAGACCATCGAAATTATATACAAAGCAAAGTCTAAAGCTAAGTTTAAACAGAAACGCGATTCCAAATTAATCACTGAAGTGATTCACAACTAAAATACGCCCCTATTTATAGAATTTTTCCAACATTTCTAGAAGGTTGGAGAAAAATTGTTGCAAATGCTTTGAATATTAATCTTCCAATAAATTCCACAGTATCTCTAGCGAAAAATCATCATATATCTCTAAGGCCCGTTAACGAAAGTTTCTACCCATTTCTATTTTTTGATTCAGCTATCTTTATAATTATAAGGTCGTTCGTTTTAGAAAAAGTACAAGATCTAGAAATATAATGCACAGTTTAAACACTTGCGAACACAATACACGGCCACATATTTGACTCAACAGCAATGCGTATTAAAATTGCTTCACAAATACCCGAAATAATTAAATAAATAAATAAAATAATTGATAACACTAATAAAAGTTCAATAAAAACCAAAATACAATAAAATAAACACTAAATTTATATACAATTTACAACAATGTATGATTGTCATTAGCAATATGAAATAATGTTTCTCTAAAATTTCTATTAAGAGTAATTCTAAAATTAATGTAGGATTATTTTTATTGTAATGTAGGTGGGTTTCTTTTTTTTCTTAATCTAGATTCCTCTCGTTTATTTTATATTTATGTGGACCAAATAATATTTTAAATTCTGTATACTTTTATTAAAAGATGTTACGCATCTCAGACAGATTTAGACTGTTTTAAATTCTGTTTCAATCTTCATTTAATTCCTTTTTTTTACTGCTAAAACTTCACGTAAAGTCATTGTCCCTATAAAAAATGTTTAATCAAGACTGTTTATAAGCATGCCTTATACGCACGTATAATTTGCAATGAAAATTTTTATATGCTCATTTCTCTAGAGCACTAAACGTATCGTTGTTGAAAACGCTAGTGATACAAATTGAAAAAGTCTTTTATAGCGTAAGTTTTAAAATGTAGTATTCTTTTTAAATATTGAATAATTATAATCTTTGTTTTATAATAAGCATCAATTTAAATAAAACATTCATCAATAATGTATCAGATATAATACATTAGTTTAAGCAACAAGCATATTAAAAATAAACGTGAAACCAAATTATGAAATAACTTCAGAAAATACCCCGAAATGTATACACATATTTTAATATATTTTCTGGATTAGCAGGGGAAATATGTGGTAACTAGTAACCGAAATCAAGGAAAACGTTGACTATTATGTTAACAAAATATAATATGTTATAAATTTAATAATGTAGTAATAGCAATTAAATAAGAAATGTAATAATGCAAGAAATGTAATAATAATAATAAATATAATAGCAAACTATAATACATAACAAATGAATAGCTACGCATTTTTCAAACTTAACTCTTTGAAGATTATTTATATTTTAAATACGGTTTCATTATATATTCTATTATTTTGCTTGTGGTTTATGAAAACGAAGCACTTATAATTCTTCATAAGAAAGAATAAAGCAGAATTCTAGTTTTTGCTTTTCTCTTGATACGTTATTGTCAAATTCATGTAATATTTCTTGAGAAAGTATTTTTTAATCTTAAATAACGCAAATATTAGTATAAACGGTGAACTTATTCGTAGAAAAATTAAGATTATAAGAACAACATCCAGAATATAGACATAAGTAATACATTTGGATAAAAGTGCAAAGAATTCGTCCTCAAAGCTTAGTAGAATTCATTCTGCTTTGACAGCTTTTCTTTATGCTGGAGGAATACATTAAAAGGATTTATATGTGTTATAAATGGATTAGTTAAAAAGTAAAAATTATGCTCATTCTGATTTATAAGAACAGCATTTGCCTTCTTTTGTGGTTAAGAGGCATAATAAAAAGTCTATAAAATAATAATCTATGAAACTTTGAAAGAGAAGAAAAATGGCAACAAAACTTTCTTTTGAAACACTTATTTTTACTTCTTTGTGTGAATTAAAAGAAGTGTTGTAATCGTGAAAATGTCGGATATCATATTTCAGCAGAATTAATTATTCTGACCCTTCCTGAATCCATTTGTACGATATTTTTGCTTGATGTCTGCGCGTGCATACAGAATAAAGAAATCGTTTTCCCAAAATGGATTGTAAAATGGATTTAAAAGGGATTCAAAAAGGGTTTTTTCGTAACGTCTGTAACTACTTGCATGTATATATATATATATTGTTACGAATTTCACATTTATTTGGCTATTTATTTAGAATTGTAATTAGATTTGCTTCAAGTTGCCTTAGCAACGCAGACGATTTTTGAAGAGAAAGCTACACCGAAAAAAAAAATAGTAATAAAAATAAAAGAGCGCGTGCATTTAATGCTTAATAAATAAATATCTCGTAATTACTGTTGCCATCCAGAAAAATCTAGAAAATTCGTGATTGTTCTACTGATAATTAAAAAGCTTATAAAAGCTGAGGTGAAACACCTCATCTCAGTTAGTTAGTTAGTTGTTGTTGTTGCTGTTATACTTGTAAAAAGCGAGCTGCTGTTTGTTTACTTAATGCTGTATTGATTGTAGCGATTTCGCTGTGAGATAGAACTATTTTATCTGTTTTGAACTGAGTTTTTGCTAAACGTTTGAGATATTGTGATATTGTGCGAAGATCTGTGAAGAAATATTTCAGCATTTTAATTCATTTCTTGTGGAAAGAATAAATTTTTGTTAACTTTTTAACGACTTGTGCATTCAATATATAACGAACCCGTACGCACGTAACAATATATATATATCTTGCATAACTCAAACATGTATCTTGCTTAACCTATATATATATATGTAAAATTAATTTTCGATAAATAACAGAAACTCTCTTTTAGTGACATCACTCCGTTCCTACACTTGTGGAAAGTTTTATATTCGTTAAGAAAAAATAAAATTATAAGAAGTTTGATTCCCATACCACAAACATTGGCTGAGAAATATAATTTTAAAATGTGCAATTTTTGATGTCATTTTCAGTTTGCCTTCAGGGATGGGTTTTTAAAGTTAGAATAACTCTGGGAAATAAGTTTAAATGAGGTGCAGAAAAACTGTTTATAATTTAATAGGCCTTACAAGTATGTCATGTACATCAGATATTTTTCATTTAGTTTCAGATTCCTGCGACGTTTTAGCGTCTTAATGAATACCAATTTGGAATGTAAATAATATGAGAATCTAAATATCACAAATAGAAGATTAACCTAAAAGTATCTTTAAGAAGGAAAAAAGGGAATATGCAAAGGATGTTTCAATAAAATCAGCTAACTACGAGCATAATATTACATAATAATAATTTCTTTTGCAACTGCTCATCCACTAATAAAATAAAATCTTTCTTTGTTTTATATGGTTACTAGAGGAAGTACCCGATACCATTTAATTTAGATAGAGAGTAACAACAGAGATAACGCTTTAATCCTTCTCTAATAGCGATGCAAAAAAATACGATTCATAGACATACATTTTGTGTATGGAAGCCACATAAAAAATTTCGATAGAAAAATATACTAATTGTCTCTCATTATATCAGCAACAATGGCAGGCAGTTTTTAATGATTTTTCGTCTTTCTAATCAAACGGTGGTAAAAGCTCATGTTCCATCCAATATTTTCACCTATATTCAATTTTAGTCGATTATGTGAGGGGAAAAAGTGATCTGATCATAACTGATCAGAAATCAGTAACGTGAACACAGAAACAGACATTCTTCTTTGTATATATATATAAATGGAGTTTGTAAAACTTACAAATTTTTTATAAACATATATATTTTATTATATATATATATATATACATAGATTTTGTAGTTGATTAACAAATTCTACTATTTGATAGCGAGCAGTGGCAACACTTCTCGAAATAAAGCAGATTTTTATCTCCAACGTACAAGACTGTTGCCACTCGAAAAAATAAGTGCTAAAATTAGCGTTTTAAGAGTTTTTAATTAATATCTCTGGTTTTAGCTATTTTTTTTAAAACGTGGACGTTGACCTTTCTCAGGACTCAGAAAAGAATTGCAGAAAGTTTGGTGACTATAGTAGTGATAGAGTTTATCGACAGCAAACAAACAAACACACAAACAGACATTCCTTTTTATATATATAAATCAGATTAACCAAAATTAGTACTAAAACTACAAAAGCAGTCGCAAATTTATTACAGGAAAAGAAATAAGCAGCTGATAATATAAGAAGTGTTATGAGAATATTGTTTTGACATATTTATCTGAATTTTATCAAAAAGAAAAATTAATATTCTATTGAATGATCTGCAATAAATATATTAAAACAAGAAGTTACTGAGGTGTGTGATTTGGTACTACCTCTGTCATAGTCTTTCGAAAACAGCGTTTAATAGGTGTCTAATTCTTTAAAAGAGATTCCTCTTTACCTCTCTGAAAATCAATGCAAATATCCGTGTCTTAATCGGGATTTGAACCCAGCACCGATGTAGAGGACTCTAGCATTGATTAAACCCGTTTTCAGAACACATGCATAACACATAGCGTGAGCGCATTTCATTTATGAATGTTGAGGGCAAACACAAAAGGAAAATTAAGATTTCCCCATTATTTTAGTTAGTGTGAATTTTCACGTCTGTTGATACTGCTTGCGTGCTAAACTGTTTGTGCGACTTGCATGTTATATTTGCAAATTCTCGTCTCGTACTATATTTATCATTGAGAAATTGGCACGAAATATTAAATTCTTGTATTCTGCGAATTTATTTTAGCATTGTTCATTTGAATCTAGAACTGCATAATCTTTATCTGAGATGATTATGGTAATTTTCTGGGAACATATCAGAGGCGATGTTTGGCAGAAACTTTTGGTTTATTTTCATTTATTTCGTTTATTTATCGAAGATCTTATGCTCCATTTCATGAACAGGAATGAGCATATTATTTCAAAAATTCCATCATCTTGAGATATGAAGCTTATTGTGTCCTAACTTACTATACGGTTTCAGAATAAGATACAAAAGTGCTCTTAAACAATAGATTATTTTATGTGCTTACGCAAATGTAAAAGTTTGTTTCAAAAGATCTTGCTTAGATAGTAATTTACTGCAATTTAAAAATAACATCAACTCTAAACTTTCCATTCTTCTTTAGAAATATTTCATTGAAAACTATCCATTAGGAATATAGAAGACATACACACTGTACAAATATCTTAAAAACATCTGTTATAGAATTTTATTTTAAAATTCAATAATTCCTAATTTGAACTTGACATTTAACATCGTAAAATTTTAAAAAATACTGTTACATTTATATGTTCGATCCTTTTAAATAATTTCTCAGTTTAAATATAATCATAAGATAATCCTGAATTCTTACATAATATCAATTCTTTAAACAACTTACCACGTACTTGAAGGAAAGTGGACTTGTTGGCTATGCTGCTATTTTCTAAAACTTTGTCTATTACTTGGTTTGCCAAAACAATGATTAAATGCGTATGTGTTAAAATATAAAAAGTGTTATAATTTTTTCATACACTTATTTAATTCATTAAGTTAAAGTAAACTACCATAAACGTGAGCAGCAGTTATTCTGAAAGTAAACTTGCATTAAGAAGTTAAAAAACTAAGTACAAATTATTTTAACGAAAATACAATGGTTTTCAAAACGAACGAAGATATTTTGTACATTACTCAAAAAGCAGCTATTTATGATAGTATAATCACTAAAATAACTATGCGCAGAAGAAATAATCTAAGTACTTGTTTCACAAAGATTTGTAATTTTTTTTAATTTAAACCGTCTGTCATTTAGCATATAAGCAGATGCCGTTCAATATTCTTCCCATATATATTGCAGCAAGTTACGAAAATCAGCTGGTATTACATCAGCTGATTTTATTTTCTGCTTTGATTTATCAAACTCGCTTATGTATGTCATCAAACCTTATGATCTGCATTTTTTATTACAGGTTATTCAAACAACAGACAAAACTATCATCAGCTTGCCGCAGTGGGCACGGAAACAACCGATTTCCGTGTAGTCATATCCAATATAACAAAAAAAATTTGCATATATTTGTGATTTAACTTTGGTATTTTTTCCGCATTACTATTTTTATAAGTAATTATTTTACATCAAATCTGAAAAGTTTCAATCTTTTCCAAATTGTTTCATGTTATATTAGAGATAGTACTTTCTTATCACTGTATTAGTTCTTCTCTGGCAAGTAAAATAGTCTGCAATCACCAAGGCAGGGAAGATGTCCTGCAATCGCAAAGGCACCGACAATATTAAATATGACATGTTACTAGAAAGATGCAAAAGAAAACGCATAAGTCACACTTTTTGCAACACTGTCTGAAAATACAATTGTCGGAATATACAATATATTGTTTTGTTTTATTATCCAGTCAACCTCTGGCTAGTTCCTTACATTCAACTGCAACAATTCCTTGCTAAACACGGTTTGGTAGCATGTTTCTCGAATCAACCTAATTTATTAATTACGTCCGATTTTGTGATTTTCACGGAACATTATTAGATGTTCCAAAAAGTACAATGCATTTATCACGGTAACTTATCTCTGAAGCAAAAAAAAGAAAAAGCGTATCTTACACCAGTCATATTAAAGGTTTGTCTTCAGCGATAGAAGGTCGTTTGATATACTTTTAAAGTTTTCTGAGATTACAATATTGTATTCCCTATTAGATAAGAATGAAGAACAGGAAAACTAAAATGAGAATATCTCTCTTAAAAAACGTGTTACTTTACAGCTGGGATTCTCAAACTTTTTAAATTTTTTTACCGCTTAAATATGACTAAAAAACATCTACGAATAATATAAATGCAAAATGGGCGCCATTTTACATTCATTTAAGTTTCATGTTTCAAATTTGCACCGCGAAAAATAATGTAATGTGATATTAATTGCACATGTACGTGCCATAGATTTAGAAACCCTGCTTTAAAGGCGAAATTTGTAATAAACGAAAAGTTCTGAAGTTATGAAAAGAGATCAGAACTAGTATTTCGTTTGGTGAAAAGAGTAAATGAGCAAATCATTTAAGATATTGTTTGATAAAATCATATCAGCTTATTATACACTACAATAAAATCTACTCTTATCGATCAGAGAAGATATCTTGTTAATGAAAGAATTATAGTTTCAATCAGAACTCGAATCCTTTCACAATAGCCTGTACTGTTAAAATTCAACATTAAAAGCCTTTTCTAAATTTTGAAAGAAGGTAACGAGAAGTATCTGAAATTTACTTTTACGTAAGTAGAGGCTTGGTTGCATACGATAACATTATGTGAGATCCTAAACTGAAGATTACAGTATTTGTCATAAGTCTAAGAGAAAAAAAGAAAAAGAATTTTGAAGTGCATAGAAATGGAAAACTATGAGGATTTTTACATGTTTACTGCAGACTAAACTACTCTATTTTGAAGCCTGTGGATACCTTCTTGCGAAAAAAAAGAAACAGGAGTAAGCTTTGAATTTGAAGCGACAAAGACCGAGTTACAATTTTAATGGAATAAAATATTAAAGTCAACTCTAAAGTAAATCTAACGGCTATACATCGGGATGATAATGTATAGAACACTCAAAGAATAAAGTTATAAATCATAACCAGTCCTTTGGAGCACAGGTCAAAACAGCCATTCTTGAAAAAGACTTTTTACGAAGACTGTATTAAACCTAAGTTATTTCTATCAGTAGAATGATACTAAATGGAGCTTACGCTTAAACGAAACGCAAGCTTGTTTTTGCTTTCAGATGATGAGCTTAATTATTTTCGTATTATGCATGACTTGATGCAAAGTATGAAAATCGTTATTTTGTCTTACACCATTTTGTACATGTTTTTCAGCCTAGGAACTTTGGGCCTTCGCAGTTAAGTGCTAATTACTTAAATTTCAATTTTTAATAACCTATGCAAAATACTGCAAAAACAATCCGATTTCATAAATCGAAATTTGGAAGAAATAACATATATCTATATTCGAGTGCTGTGGCAAAAATATCAAGGAATGTACGAGTTTCCTTGAAAGGAACATTTAGCAAATGACACTGCTGCTTGTTGCAGAGTTCACAGGGCAGTTACTTAACAGCTAACGAAATCCAATGAAATAAAAATGGCAGAGCGGCAGTCTTTATTAAATTCGTATGGCAGTTTGAGCGAGAGCGATCTCTTTGATAACAGCGAACATATGAATACCACGATGACAACTTACTCAAAAAGAAAGAGATTCAAAAACGAAGTAATTTCCAATAATGCCCGGAAATGTTTTGCGGTAGCGAAAGGCTTAAATAACAGCATAAAATACCTTCACAAAAATAAAACCTAAGCAAGTTCAACAACTTCAATTCGGATCTTCAAAGAAGCATTAAGTTAATCGAACCGTGGAAATTGCTGTAAACAAAGGTCTTAAGAGAAACTAAGAGTCATCTTAAATATTTTAGGTAATTTAACACAAAAAATGACATTAAATTTTGGTGACGAACTAGGAACATACATACTGTTCTGTACTTTATCTGTTGTTTTGTTTCTTTTTAATTTTAAAACTAATTAAAGAGTACAACTGATAATCTATTGAACGAATAACGATGATTTTATATTTTTAATTTGCTCACTATTTGTATATTATTTTGTACACTAATTTCTTTAACACTATCAACAAAGTAAGATTAAGTGCGTTAAGTCAGGCGGCATTGTTTTACTTATAATTTTGTGTAATGAAATATTTTAATGAACATATAAGTACAGTTATTACTCATATCGAAGTCTACCGAATATTTTAATATGCATTATCATTAAATTAGAAGTCAAACAACAAAAATAAGCGTTACATTTTCAAATTTTCACAGGACTAGTTTCGATGGTTTTTACCGAACCATCAAACTCAGCTGCAAAAGCGCAAATGAACGAGATAAGAAATAATGATTAGATAAGATAAGATAAGAAAGCTTGGACAGGAGACAAGCTATTGGCGCAATTTGTTGATGAAACCAGAACTAAAACATAATTTCTTTAAAGGCTGAAGGCAAAGATGGATTGGAATTAGGGTCGTTAACTAGAACAGAAAGATTTTTTCGAACGTGAAATGCGTCTAGAAATCCAGTTCACCGATGGAAGATAATTTTTGAATAATTTTGGCAGTAAAAAACTTGAAAGTGTGATTTTCGGACCAACAATGTTGGACCACAGAAGACTTTTGTGTTTCCTTTTTCTAACATATGTCTCATGTTCCTTAACGCGAAATTTTAAGCCTGTCTTAGTTTGGCCAATGTACATTAAACCACACTGTCGAGGAATCCTGTAAATACCCCAGGAATTCATATCCGGAATGGGATCCTTGAGTATGGAACTCGGAATTTTACTAATGGGAGAATAAACGCCCCGAAAGTTAGATTTCTGTAAAATGCGTGCAATTTTATAGCTAATTGATGGAAAGAAGGGAATGACAACAGAATTTTTATAATCTCCTAAAACAAGAGTCTGCCTTTTGGTGTGCTGAAATGAAAATTATTTTAATTGCTTGATTAATAATATTGGGTGAAAAGCCCCTGTCACGAGCTATTGCTTTTAAATAATTTAGTTCTTAATCAAGGGATAGTTTGGAGGAGCAAACTTGAAGAGCACGGAAAATATAGGAATAAAATGAAGCTAACTTTTGTTTAGTCGGATGACATGACGGATGACATCTATCTTTGCTTTCAGCCTTTAAAGAAATTATTTTTTAGTTCTGGTTCCATCAACAGATGGCGCCAGTAGCTTGTCTTCTGTCCAGGTTTTCTTATCTACTCATTATACATATCTTATCTCATTCATTTGCGCTTTTACAGCTGAGGCTGCTGGTTCGGTAAAAACCATTGAAACGAGTCCTGTGAAAATTTGAAAATATAACGTTGATTTTTTTTGTTTGACCTTTAATTAATATTTGTTCGGCGTGTTATTGTATCTTAATGCATTATCATTATTTGTACTTCCATAAATCAAGTCACCATACTTTATTCTACTTTACTGAAGAGATATGTTTCCATATACATTAGGCGTTCAAAAAAAACTGTTGCATTGGACATAATTTCAGGTTCTATACATGTACTTCAAATTTCTCAAAGTAATGTAACTAATTTTATGAAAACGTTTTCAGCTTGCGGACACGAAGATTTCGTAAATACATGGATATTTATTTTTCAATAACTATAATAAAAGTTTATTGAGAAAAATTTCTAGCAAGTTGTAAAATTGCATTCATTAGGTGCTCCATATTGTAAGAAAATCTCCAAATCTTCGGTCGATTTGGGCCTTCCACCCAAGAAATCTATCAAACCATTTACAACAAAAATTTCAGATCGAGTGTTTTTAAACAAACAAAATACAGACATATAACAACTATCAAGTCTCTGCATTTCGATTAGATTAATATACGGCGTGGCTCAAAAAGACTACGTAAACTATTTAATTGTGAATAACTCTCAAATGGATACACCGGAATGTTTCATTTTCGATGGTTTTATACTTTAATGTTTGACAGTTGTCTTGCACGGTAGTAGTACTTGTAGAGACATTAGGTATATTTTAAAAGCAAGCGAGATGAAAAATGAGCAATGCCTTCGCCGGGACTCGAAACACAGACCTCTCGAATACGCGCCGAGCATGCTAATCACTACACCACGAAGGCATACCAAGAAGGCGAAAGAAATACCTTATATGCTCCGCCTTTTAAAGGGCGACTGGGGTTTAGGGGACCCAATCGCCAAATCCTAGTGGTGGAGAATCATCATCCACCACCTTTTTTAGTTCGGGCGCCACTTGTAGAGACATTAGGTTATTTCGAAGCAGGAGATGTGAAAAAAGAGCAACGTCTTCGCCAGGACTCGAATCACGGACCTCTCGAATATGCGTCGAGCGTGTTGACCACTACACAATGAAGGCATGCCAAGAAGGAGGGAGAAGTACCTTATAAAGTTTTAAGGTAGAAGATATTAAGGAAGATTTGAATTAAAACTTTAATTTAATGAATGACGTCGCTCGGTTTCGCCACGTTCAAAGAAATTTCGTCAGGAACCCAGTCGGGAGGGAGGAAGTTTATGCTGATTATGACATTTGACTACTAGAGTCTCATTTTTAAGCATATTGTGCCTCATGGGAAAACTATCAACGCTGACTACTCTTGCCGATTTCTACAGCACCATCTGCTCCCGGCTATACGACGCAAACATATGGCTGGGCAGGACAGCCTCCCTATCGTGTTGCATGACAATGCTCGTTGCCATATTGTATAAGATGTAAATGATCTCCTGCGACGGTTGTCTTGGGAGGTGCTGGAACATCCTCCGTACTCACTTGTCTTGAGTCCTTGTGCTGCAATCTCTTTCTTAAGTTGAAAGAACCCCTTCTAGGCATCTGGTAGGAAGGCGCTTTGTCGCTGACATCAACAGGCAAGACCTTGCCAACGGTATCCTACTGCTTCCTGACATTTAGCAAAAGATAAAAGACTTCGCTCGTGATTATATTGAAGGAATGTAACATCATTTTTCTTGTACGTTCATTAATTTTTTTCAAGTAAAAATCATACAATAACAATAGCAGAACATCTACAGTGAAGTGGCTATTTGTAGTGTAAGTAAGGAATCTTAAACTCTTCTTGTACCCTTAACTGCGATGGGCGAAAGCACAGCTTCCAGAAGGTACGCAAACACATTTCATGGATTTACGTTAGAATCTCTTGAAAATAACTGTGAACGAAATTTTTATGCATGTCATTTTTCAGTGCATGTTAGAGACGAGAATTTTTTATTTAAAAAAAAGAATATTTAGAAGACATAAGTTACTCCTTTTTATCAGGGAAAGATTTTCTGTTGCTATTTGATTTGTGACTGACATGAAAATATTAATAAACCGGATAACTCTCAATAATTTATATTTTCATGTGTCAGCTATACGTTTAATGGTATACGTAATGCAATGGACAAACGCACCGCTTTCACATGAACACAAGCACATATTATGGATTTACATTCGAAGCTCGTGGAGATAATTGTGAAAGGCATTATTAACTCACGTCATTTTTAGTGCATGTTAACTATGAATTTATGATTTTTATAACAAAAAGCAATTAGGAGTCAAAAGTTGCTATTTTTGTCAAGGTTGATTTTCTGTATTTATTAAATTTATGATTGACCCCGTGAAAATATTGATAAACAGGATAATTCTGAATAATTCATATTTCCAACGTGGTTAGATAGACACTTCATAACATGCTTAGTACCCCTTCTATATGTATCTTTTACCGCATAAGAAATTTTAAACAACTTCTCCAGTTATAAGAAACAGTTTATTTTCGTTATAATTATTCTTGTCATGTTAGTTCCTCATATGAGCATTCAAGCAGCTTTTCTCTGCTATGTATATAAAAGTCCAAAATTTGTTGATCTAATTTTAAACATGGTTCAGATGTGAAGCACTACAGTACTTGCGCCATTTATGTACTTTTTATCTGTATTAAAAAAATTACTAATTATTATGCTACTTCTTCTACCAACAGTAATCACTAAGCTTCTTCTTCACGTTCCGTGACCACGCCGCTCCACCCTGCTGT